>CM030861.1:6318883-6591383 GCA_018105865.1 Metaphire vulgaris
GCATGGGCGTAAAACCCGGGGGGGACGGCGGGGGACGGTCCCCCCGAATAATTAGCTGGCGGGGGACAGAGTATCAATTATCCCCCCCAATGTTTGGGCTATATGGTAAAAAATTTTTATCCTACCCCATGATGTTGATGCCAGAATTACGCCAAATCCACATTCTCTCATTTCGGATGACCTTTTTTTGCTTGTCAGGATATTTGGAGAGGGAAAATCTAAAAATATCAGGATGACCTTCTTTTTGGCTTGTCAAGACGTATTTCATGGGCGATTTTAAGTCCCCACCATAATATGCAATATCCCCCCCAAAATGGGGGGGATATTTATATTTCTGGGGGGTCAACTTTTTAAAAATTATTCTATCCCCCCCAATGTTGACGCCAGGTTTACGCCCCTGTATGAATGTGTACACAGATTGTGCAACAGACTTATCTGTCGTGTTGCTGAAATAGAACGAAATTATTTTTGACTAGAAGCGCCTCGCGGAATCATTCTTTCCGTTTGAATATCTGTTGTCTTTTAGAAAAACAACATTGAAACCATGTCACGCCGTATCAATCCCTATAGTTACGGCTCCCTCCGCTCACAAAAATAGTTCCTAGTAACTATTGAACAATTTCCTTATAAAAGTCACGTCAAGAACGTATAAACACAATGTCGTTGTACTGTAATGACTTTAGTTTTGCTATTCGTAATGCAAACACGTATGTGCAAATGATTTTTGCCTCCGGTGTATTTGTGCGCCAGTCTCGCGTCCCTAGCAACAACACAAATTGATTGACAACGGAAATCCATTGAAGCAATTCATCGACTGATGTTTCATGTAGCTGCTTTAGGCGGTGCTTAGTAATACATAGAAAATGTTCAAAAATACCTTCCAAAGCGGGTTTTTGTCGATACTTTACAGTATTGGAAGTAAGCCTTTGCAGATATGGGATAAAAAGGTGAGTAAAACGCATCTGTCACGCTGAAGAATATATTAGTACGATGCACGCTGATTGCAGGCGCCAGACAGGTACCAGGTGTGCCGAAAATTTAATTAATGAAGGTGAACAGAAAACTAGATAATTGATTCGTGGATTTATCGGTCATTTTGCACTTTGAAAGTTAATAAGAAAAGGCCATCTTCCTTTTTATTTTTCATCTTAGTAAAGTCACACAACTCTGTCAGATTTAAAAGAACTTTTATGTAGCTAATTTGGATAATAAAAAAGCACAAATCACTTTCTTTAAGATGTTTAATAAGAGTAAATTATTGTTAGTAGTCTATCACTATAACATACTTACTACACAACAACAACAACAACAACAACAACTATTACTACTACTAGGCTTACTACTACTACTGCTGCTGCTGCTGCTGCTGCTGCTGCTACTACTACTACTACTACTACTACTACTACTACTACTACTACTACTACTTCTACTGCTGCTGCTACTGCTAGTGCTGCTGCTTCTTCTACTATTACTACTATTACTACTACTATTGTCACCAATTTATTTTCAGGAATCGACTGAAGTCCTGGCTTTTCAAGACTAGCTACTTAGTTAATTTTGTTTAAAGTGTTCGCTCAGTCTTTTTGACAAGTTACCACTCTAATCTTGACGTTCTCTTACTTACTTACTTACTTACTTACTTACTTACCAGGTTTTGACATGTTAATGTGTTATTGGTTGCAGGACTATTTTATTGTTTTTATGCCAAGAAGAGTTGGTTATGCAGGTGTTGGCAACAGTGCATAGGAAATTTGAATATCACGGAAATGTTCCAAAATTCTTAACAATATCGATCATAGCCCATAAACACGAATGCTTAGCTTTGATTGATCAAGTACGGTTTCAGAGATCTCAGATTTGTGATCTAGAGACTGTCCTTGACATTAATTTGAGTTTAGTTTGTACACAGTTGATTGTTATTAATTTACTAGCCTGAAATTCTGTCTGCTGTTAGGTACGTAATGGTCACATCAAGAGAATTACAGATAATGATATCCAATCCCTGGTTTTGGAAATTGTTGGAACTAATGTCAGGTTTGTCATAAATTTTGTTTTTCTCAGTTCTGTTCCACTGTATCTAGGTTTACAAAAGCCTTCTCTAAACCAGTGAGATAATATTGATGAGAGAATTCTAATTTGAGGATTCATAATCACTGAAGTGCTTATGAATCGTCAGGCAAGTTATAACTGGGATAATTATTTAAGCATTGCTCAACAGCTATTTGTGGATGTTAGACTGGGTTAAAATATGCGATGAAATCTGATTTTGGTTCATTCTTGTAGTAGTGAGTAGTGACACTAATGAAAGTGGTTTTTCAGAGTGTGCAGTCATAGTGGTTAGCCTATATATATATATATATATATATATATATATATATATATATATATATATATATATATATATATATATATATATATATATATATATATATATATATATATATATATATATATTTGCCCTCAGTACTTCATTCCCGAAGGTCTTATAAAAAAAGTGTCTGGAGACATTAAGAAATTGTGTGGCTAACTCTCGTCTCCGGGTCGAGGTCTGGAAAAGTTCTCTAAAAGCAATGCTTATATATATATATATATATATATATATATATATATATATATAAAGCATTGATGTATATTCTAATGAAGCTTTCAAAGCCTTTAACTATTGTCTTTGATGCAGTTTCCAGTGTGATAACAAAGAAGAAGAAGAAAGAAGAAATAAAAGCATTTAAAAATTAGAAACAATATATTGTAAGATGATTTTGATTCCACTTTTGTTAGAATTGGCAAAGACTTACAGATTTGAAATTGACAAAACAGGTGATAATTAGAGAGAATGTTTAAAACTGAAACATACATTTTCAAACAATAGAAAATGAAAATAGCAAATGAAAACAGTGGTTGCTGTTCAGTCATGGCCGTCCACAGAAATTTTTTTCCAGGAGGTAAAAAACAGGGTTTTGTCCTGAAAGAAATGAACAAAATTTCCAGGGAGTGCAAAACAGGGTCAAGTGACATAAGAAACAAAAAGTACGTACAAGATCATCACAATCTTTTGGGCTACCTGGTAATTATAAATTATTTAGCGCTACCAGAAAGTTCATCGGATTCTTATATAAATTCATATTTTAACTTAGTACTATAGATTACTTTTTTAGTAATTTTACTTTTTTCATGACTTCACAATTTTTTCAGATGGGTGCAATTGCATCCCCTCCAAACGCCCGCGTGTTCAGTTGCATTTACTGACATGGCTTTATATCTTGATAAGTTTCATAGATTCTCAATTTACCTTGTGAGTTTATAGTACTAATGTTCACTCCATGCCAGTGGGTTACTACCGTAAATGTCAAAGATATGAACATCTTCTATCGTTCACTTTCGGACTTGAACTGTAGTAGATTGTGGCTGACTGTGTGCACAACCAGATCTATAAACAACCGAGTCACTAGAGACATCTGTTAATCAGAACCAGAATATTTGATAAGATAATGTTTAATAAGTGATTAGTCATTAACGTGGACAATGCAGCCATCATGAAAGTCACCTTGACAGATAGACTATCGCTGTTGACCTGCCCTTGACGTCAAGATACTTTATTCTGACAGCCAATTCATTATTTATATAGGTGATCAACTTTCCACAATATGCAATAAATTAATAAAAGTTTTGCTAATGGAGTCTAAATTTGTGTGCACTTTATATTTATATATTTTATGTGTTTATATTGAATGTTAGTAATATTCAATCGGGGCGGATGTACAGGTGGATCTATAATAGTATAGTAGTGGTAGTAGTAGTAGTAGTAGTAGTAGTAGTAGTAGTAGTAGTAGTAGTAGTAGTAGTAGTAGTAGTAGTAGTAGTAGTAGTAGTAGTAGCAGCAGCAGCAGCAGCAGCAGCAGCAGCAGCAGCAGCAGCAGCAGCAGTAGTAGTAGTAGTAGTAGTAGTAGTAGTAGTAGTAGTAGTAGTAGTAGCGCTAGCAGTAGCAGCAGCAGCAGCAGTAGCAGTAATAGTAGTAGTAGTAGTAGTGCCAAATAGTAATTATTATCATTAGGCCTATAAATTATCTGTTGCATCTCAGCTTTGGTTACCTTTTGGGACTTTTTAGTTCTAGTATTGTCAGTTGTTTTATAGCTATAATAATAATTATAACAGGAATGACAGAGTTTAGAGTGGTTCAGTAGGATCTGTCCTGTGTGAGAACAACTGTGTTCCATTAGGGCCTTTCATTTAAAATATCGCTCAAGCATTCAAATTTCAATTTGAAGCTCATCAAATTTGGCAATTTTGCTTAAGTAACTGTTTTGGTTACCGGAAGTAGCTAATGGCCAGATATGCTGTCTTTTGTCATCTAGTACAACGTTCATAACTTGTCCGGCGGATCCGAAGAAAACGCTTGGCATAAAACTCCCATTTCTGGTTATGATCATTAAAAACCTAAAGAAGTATTTCACATTTGAAGTTCAGGTGAGCCAGATTTTTATTTGAAATGTTATTTAATTTAACACTATTTATCACATTTGGTGAATAAATTCTTCACCGATGCCTTGGGGGCTGTCCACTAATAACGTCAAAAATTTAGGGGGGGAAGGGGGTCTGGAAAAGTTTGACAGTTGTTGACAGTGGGGAGAGGGGTCAATAGAAGTTGACGTCTACAATTTCACTTTTTTAAATAATGAAAAAATAGGAAATTTCATAGAATACTACTTATTACAATGGAAAAAAGCATTAGGAAAAAGGTAATCACCACCACATTTTGACACTCAATGAGGAAAAAGGGAAAAAATGATCATCACCACAAAAATAATAACCTTGTTATTGGGACCTGTCATTGATCTTGGGGGGGGGTGGTCAAGAGTTGTTGTTGACGTAATTATGGGGGGTAAGTGAAAGTTGACAGTTGTTGACAGGGGGGTCAAAAATTGCCCAAAAATTGTTGACATAATTAATGGACAGCCCCTTGGATGTATTCTAATAACATGTTAGCCTGTTAGGGTGTTTCTGTAATCAAATTTTGGTTCTTTGATTCAAAGGAGGAGTCGTTGAGCAGTGACCAGGAATTTTCTCCATTCTTCCTTGCAAATTCCATATTACATAAATCCATTGTTACTATTCCATTCAGACTTTTTTTATTCATCTTGTGGTTATGCTAGTGATTAAACTGGTTTTTGTGCCATCTGAGCAATTACTATTTCATTTAAACTCATTAGAAACATGCATAATGACATTTTGGCAATGCAAAATATAACATTTTTTCATATAAAATCTTAAAAAATTGAGATTGACAATTGTATTTATAAGCACAGTAGGAATCTCCTCTATCTATAGGCATAAACTTCTATTAGGCCTCTAGGCTCAAGCCCCCCTCCCACACACTTTTTGAAAAGCTACCATAGGGAAGCGGAAGGTATAGGAGTTGAGTCCCCACTTTTTCGTCCAAGTTTTACTTTGTATTTTACACGCATGTCTTCGTCAGGTACTGGATGACAAGAATGTCAGACGACGTTTCAGAGCCAGCAACTATCAGAGCACGACACGTGTCAAGCCGTTCATCTGTACCATGCCGATGCGTCTGGATGACGGTTGGAACCAGATTCAGTTTAACCTCTCGGACTTCACCCGAAGGGCGTACGGCACGAACTATATCGAAACCCTCCGGGTTCAGGTTCGTCAAAATGTGTCTGCGTTCCTTATACAAACAAATTTATAATTTTTGTGACCTGAGACTGTCGTCTGCAGCACATTTTGCAATTCTGCCCAGTGTACAGTGTAGTACAGATGTATCGGTTGGAATGTGTTATCACAATGGAGACGCTTGTCTATTTACATCCTGTTAACAGAATCATTCTTTGAAAAGAAATTAACAATATACTGGACATGTCATGGGAGGATCCTGCAGCCTGCTCTGAATAAGCCAAAAACATTCTAGAGGGAAAGTATGAAGATCCTCATGCTAAAGGAAAACCAAGAAGAACTTGTCGATTAAATTATTAAGAAGATGCACTTCAGCTGTGATCCATTGCATTAGACAAACTATTAAACTAATATATTAGTTACAAGTTACTAACTACTAATATGTATGTGGCTTAGAGGGCTCATACATTTATTTACCCTCAAAAGACCATGGGATGCAGAGCCGTAGCTAGGAGGGTGGGGGAAGCTGCCCTGGGTTCTGTCCTAAGAGAGGAGGCACCAGAAACTATGGTCGATTTTATTAATATTAACAACGGTATTGCCAGTATGACAAGGAAAAAAGATCATCACCCGCATTTGGCGCACTACTTCTTTTACTACTTTACTCCTACAACGTTGTGAAAAGTTTGATAAGCAAAAAAGGTCATCACTAGTTTTTAGACTGGAACCAACACTGAAATTGGTTAAGAGAGCTTTTTCTATTTCTGGGCCAA
This sequence comes from Metaphire vulgaris, assembly GCA_018105865.1. Classification (NCBI taxonomy): domain Eukaryota; kingdom Metazoa; phylum Annelida; class Clitellata; order Crassiclitellata; family Megascolecidae; genus Metaphire; species Metaphire vulgaris. Next base: position 6,325,288 of record CM030861.1, read on the forward strand.
AAATCTGGAACTCTCTCCCTCTGGCTGTCAGATCTTCCAATTCATTGAGTATTTTCAGATACAGACTTAAAACACATCTCTTTCCATTAGCATTTCCTCCATAGTCTGTCTTGCTGTTTCCCTCTGACTGATCTCTGGAATGACCTGGTCTTTTGTGGATGGATTTGAAATACCATCGATTGATACCCTTGGGTGTTAGAACTGGTGCTATAGAAGTGCATGATTATTATCATTGTTAGGGCGAAAAATTGATACCTTGCACGGGCGCCGAATACTCTAGATACGGCTCTGAGAATGTCCCTTACCACTATATGGCAGTATGCCCCTGTTCCAAATTAAATCCGATAGATTCTTAATCTGTATTTTATCTCTATGTTCAGATTCATGCAAACTGTCGCATCCGGCGTGTATACTTCTCGGACCGTCTTTATTCTGAAGAGGAACTACCGGCAGAATTCAAACTCTACCTCCCAGTTCAGGCGAAAAAGTGATAATCGCACTAGACTACTCTATCTCTGTCTCATCATATAATGTTCCTTGGCAGCTATCTAAAGATTTTCAAACCAAATTATTGCAATACTGCAAGTAGTGCCTGGTGTCACTTTAGAGAAATGGTCCCCTTGTACAATTACCGTATGCTGGTACATCTATTAACACCAGGATACAATAATTGTTGGCATGCACACTGCTTAGTTCACTTTTGTGCTTTGTCAAAAGACTAAATGTTTTATCAATGACATTTCTTCTCATCACATGCTTTCTGATTGTTCGTAAATTGTAACCTTTTGTAGAGCCCTACTGTATAGAAAGTTTCATAAGTAGTTTCAGTACCAGCCTCATCTGCATATTCAGTTAAATTATTAACAAGTTAACAGTAATCTTGTTTTACTAATATTGTTACATTTAATTCTTAGTTTACCTCGTATGACATATTACTCGAAATATTTTATCTTAATAATCTTTTTCAAGTCCATGATGACTACTGGCTCTAACATTTCTGTCAGCATAACTATGACATACAGTGTTACATGTGTTACAATAAATAGTTGAGCACTACATCATATGTTGTGTATTGAACCTTAAAGCTGCTAAATGTATATTTATATATGGGCTCTGTGTTGATCTATGTACAGCCATAATATAAGCCATGTGTGCTAGTAAAAAAAATTGTAATTGCCTCAGTGGCGGCTCCACCAGAGGGCCAGGAGGGCCCTTGCACCCCCTATTGAGTGCCTGGCCCCCCAGTGCCCCCTGTTGGGACCCTATACTTAATGCTATATACATTAAACAGAAAATGGTTGGCACCCATGATTAGAAGTTGCCACCCCAACGGCCCCCCACTTGCCATATCCTAGAGCCGCCTGAATTGCCTAATCCAAAGAAAAAAAATTGCTCTGCAAAAACTATATTTGTTTTTGGTAAGTCCCATAATCCATATAATTTCAGTCTTTTGTAAGTCAAAGTCATTATCGCCCACCACAGTCAAGACAAGTCATTATAAACTTGAAAAAGAAACTTGAAACACCAAAAATCTTAGTCTCTTTGATCTTTACACTGAAATCTTCACCTTTGACATTTTCATCAAGATGGTAAAAGGAATTTTTAAAATCAAATCTGACCAATAATGATTTTATTTGAAATTGAAGTTAATCTGAAGACTTGAGGAGATAATGCAGGAATTATAGGAAATGGGGACTCAGATTTTATTGTTTGAAAGTGTTCAAGTGTGCGGAGGGAAGCTGGGATCGAGTTCCAAAGTTCAGGTGCAGCGTATGAGAAGGCACGGTTGCAAATTTTCAGGGATGACTGATTCAGTGGGCATGAAAGAGTGAGATGAGATGACGTTCGAACGTGTGGGTCGAGGAGGCTGAGAGGTTAATAGTGATCTAAGGTAGACAGGTTTTGAAGACTGAAGTGAGCTATATGTAAGTGTTATTATCTTATATTGAATACGTTCTGTTATTTTAAGCCAATGTAATGATTTTAGTATGGGTGAAATATGGGAGAATTTAGGTGACATAGTAACAGCACGAGCTAAAGCATTTTGTATTGATTGCAATTTGTTGATGGAGGCTTTGGGAAGGTTAAGGGGAGTTACAGTAATCTAATTTGGAGTGGACTATTGAGGTGGTGATTGTGGAGGCAGTTTTGATATCGAGGCAAGGACGTAGGTGATGAAGGTCACGAATATGAACAAAGCAGGCTTTTGAAAGTTGGGAGATTTGTGATTCGAAGTTTAGAAAAGAATCAAATTTGAATCCGAGATTTCTTGCAGTTGCAACAGGAGTTATTGTGGTGTCAGGAGCCAAAACTAGTTTAGGATTGTCAATTTTTTGAGCTGTTGAGGTAGTCCAATTAAAAGAAACTCTGTCTTAGATGGGTTGAGAGCGAGGAGATTAGATGACATCCATGCAGAGATTGAAGAGAATGCAAATTCAAGCTTAACGATACATGACATGACATGACATGACATGACGTCTTTATTTCTTTCTCCATAATTTCTCCACAACTTACATAAAATACGAACAAAATAACATGTACATAAGCCTATGGCCTTATCTAATAATAGCATTGTAACTAATCAGAAGGTTGAGAAAGAAATAAGAAATGGTTACTGAAGGGATCATGGATCCCGCATGAAAGTAACCAGTTCATATGAAATGTTATAATGATAGCAAACATAAATTAAGAAATTAGTTTCATAATTTGAATTTAAGTAAAATTAACAAACATAGCATATAAGTGTCTGTAACAAGGTAGACTATAGATTAAATTAAAGTTTAAAAAAATTGTCTAATCCTGTAGAATTATTTGTTTAAGTCTCTTTTTAAACAGTGTTAGGTTTGGTATATTTTTAATCTGAATAGGGAGATTGTTCCATATATGTGGGCCATGTATTTTTATTTTTATTTACAATAGTTCAACTGAACCTAAGATCTAAAACTTTCTGAACTGATGCAATAGTAGCCGGTAAGTGAATGTACATATGATATTTGGCATGTTGGTGCATTTTGTTTAAAGTTATTAATGGATATATTTTGACGTCAGTCGGAAAACTATGCTCTGTGTCTTTATTGAGTAGTTATTTTTAATTTCGCATGGGGTTAGTGGGGTTAGATCCACCTCTCATTTCGCCGAATTCCCATGTAGCTGAATTTTAACACTAATCTATATCTTTCTTGCCCCCTAGCACCGTATAGTAGGCTATACCCTCGCTACGCCTCTAGGAAGGAGAGAGAGGGGGGAGGAATGACGATGATGACGATAACAAAAGTCGACTTCTAGAATCTAGATCGTCTAAAACGAACAGCGGTAGTACAATTGAGCCACATAGTCCCATATTGTGGCGGTCGAATTATGATTTCTCTTTATTAATTGAAATAATTTCTTATTTTCGGGAAATTCGGTGACGATCTCCTCTCATTAATTTGATTTAGAAGGCGATTTTACCGTTCGATGCGTGAAAAATATCGCCATGAGGTTTGCTTCGTTGATAATTCGAAGTTTTAGTCGACGCCCCGAAATTACTTTTGAATGGAATTTAGGTCTGCTCTCGTTTAGAACAAGAATCTCGTACTGAAGCGAATCGAGAAGATGACGATGATGAAGAGGGCGATGATGATGATAACGACTATCGACAGTAACTACGACAGTAGGGTCTATAGAGCAGGGGTCTCCAACTCATCTCGCATGGGTGTCTACATTGGTAATATAATTTGTCAGTGGCCTGCGGGCCGCCTTGCACGAAAGCTTTCAAACAATGGAATATGAAGTAATGATATTACTCGTAAGTAGCCCCTGTTAGTTGCTGACTATTAGAGAAAAACGAAATGTCTATGAATTAAAAAATTATATTTGTCTACTATGCCTGGGTGATAACACTGGTCAACAAGGTTTTTGTTTCCTGTGCAATTTCTGGTGTTCCAGGTAGATTTTGTCATGCTGATTACAGGAATAATTTTGAAATTTTCCTATCACGTAAGTTTTTTGAGAAAAAGCTGATTTTAAATTTTAAAATTATAATAATTTTAAAATCGTGGTTTTCGAGAGTTATCTGAGTTATGGGTATTCAGGTTAGGCAAGAATCTTATGTGACCGCCATAACAGATGTAATATGCACTGCTGGCTCACTTAACTACGTGGATTTTGAAAATTAGTATAATTAGGCATGTCCAGACATGCCCAGACGCGCCCAAACCTGTCTTCAAGACTACATGCCTAGCATGTATTGTTGCTATGGTTACGCTGTCCTATATAAATACCAATCAGCACTAGGAAGCAGCTGCAGTCTTTCTAGTTGATGAGATATAACTGTTTAGTTAAAGGCTGTGAATTGAATATATTAACTAATTTAATTAAAGTTTCTGAAATGTCGCGTCGATGTCGCAATAGCAGTGACAAATTCTGCTACATCTGTGGAGAGTTTACGTTGAAATCACCGAAGCGGAGTATGACAGCAATCATAAAGAAAGGATATGAGTTATACTTTGGATGCAAAATTGGCGACCAGGACAAAGTATGGGCACCTCATATATGTTGTTCATCTTGTGCTACCAGTCTGCGAGCTTGGCTTGCAGGTAAGCGTCCATCCATGTCATTCGCCATACCAATGATATGGAGGGAGCAGAATAATCATGTAACGGATTGCTATTTCTACATGACGAATGTTACAGGATTTTCTTCAAAGAATAGGAAGTCTATTGAGTATCCTAACATTGCCTCGGCAATGAGACCAGTTCCACACGACGAGAGTCTTCCTGTTCCAACCACCCCGAGTTTTGGACACTGGAGGACGAGGACGAGCATGCAGAGACAGATGAAATGCTGCAGATAGTTGATGATTCAGCTAAGGAAGACCCAGAGTTTGAGCCATCGACATCCAGCAATCCTCATTTGATTTCTCAGGCAGAGCTCAATGATCTGGTCAGAGACTTAGATTTGTCAAAAAATCAAGCAGAATTGCTTGGATCTAGGTTGCAAGGATGGAATCTGCTCTCTCCAGGTACAATAATTTCAGTATTTCGTAAACGGCATGAAGACTTGACTCGATTCTTCAAAAAATCGACAGTCTGACATTTTGCATTGACATTGATGGATTGCTTTCTGCTTTCGGCTGTAAGCACAATCCATCCGAATGGCGACTTTTTTTGACTCTTCGCTGTTAAGTTTAAAGGCTGTTTTGCTGCACAATGGCAATTCATACCCTTCAGTACCCATTGGACATGCTGCTTACATGAAGGAAACATATGAGAACATGCAGCTGCTATTGAAACACATAGAATACTCGAGATACAACTGGAATATATGTGGAGATCTGAAAGTTGTTGCAATTCTACTCGGTCTGCAGCTAGGCTACACCAAGTACTGCTGCTTTCTTTGCGAGTGGGACAGCCGAGCTAGAGATTCACATTATGTGAGAAAGGTCTGGCCACCTCGCAGGGACTTGGTTCCAGGACAGAAGAACGTTAAACATGATCCTCTCGTTGATCCGAAGAACATTTATCTCCGACCTTTGCACATCAAACTTGGGTTAATGAAAAACTTTGTCAAAGCAATAAACAAAGAAAGTGAAGCCTTTACATACTTACGACAGAGGTTTCCACGCACCAGTGATGCTAAAATAAAAGAAGGCGTTTTTGTTGGCCCACAGATTCGAGAGATGCTCAAGGACAGTCACTTTGAGGGCCTTCTGCAGGGTGCCGAGCATGTTGCCTGGACAGCCTTCAGGGATGTTGTTGCTAACTTTCTGGGCAACTACAAGGCGCCAAACTATGTTGAACAAGTTGGAAGTCTGCTACAAGCTTACAAGGCAATGAAATGCAACATGTCACTGAAGATACACTTCCTTCATTCTCACTTGGACTTCTTCCCAGACAATCTCGGCGCCGTCAGTGATGAACATGGTGAAAGATTTCACAAAGACATTGCCAGCATCGAGAAACGCTACCAGGGAAAGTGGAGTCCATCTATGCTCGGAGACTACTGTTGGTCACTGATACGTGAAGCATAGGACAGTGACTACAAACGAAAATCTACAGCAAAACATTTCTAATTTTCTCATGTCTTGTCATTATTGCCTAGATCCTTCTGTAGGATTATGTTGCAGAAGACGTTACAATACTAAATGCTAAATTGTCGATTTCTTAAAAACCTTACGTGATACAGAAATTCTAATTACATATTTGTGTTCAGCAAGTCAAAATCTATTAGTTTTGCCAAAATTTGTAGAGGAAACAAAAACTTGCATAAACTTTGTTGAACAGTGTAATATACCTTCTCCATAGCTATTTTAAGAAAGGCTGAGCGCCTAAGAATAAGCAGCTACTGTTGTGCTGCTCTCAAAGGCGCTATAGAAATCCATGAGATTTTACTTTACTTTACTTTCTGTCTACTAAGCTGGCTACATTTTTTATCAACCAGTGCGTTGATGTTTTGTGTAATATCCAGAGATGCGGCCACCCTAAGTGTTGATTGTAAGTGCTCTTCAGTGAGTTTTGGGCTCAATGAAGACTTGCAAGTTTCATAGGAAAAAAACTGTTCGCATTTGTGCTTGCTTCCGAATATTGCCATCATGACAGAAACAGCAGAATGTAGACATGGGAATCATTCTCTTGGAAGAAACCGATAAAGATCTAGTATATCAATGTCTCTGTATTTCTGCTTCAACATGGTGTCATACTGACTCTGCTAATTCCATCTCCAACTGTTCTGGATTGCATTCAATATCCACAGAAAATGGGGTTGAAATGAACTGACCAAGTGATTCAATAGCCCTGAAAGCATTAACTTGCAATTTCAAACTGTCGTATCAGATCAGAAATAATATCTTCTTAAAATATTCTTGCCTTGCATTTCAAGTAAAAATGTGACAAATTTCCTGCAATTAGCTGTTTCTCCACAATGTTAGTTTAATATTATTTTAAATTATTTAATATGCAATACATTTTGATGTACACTAGACAATGTAGACATGCCATCTGCTTCTAATTTGATTCATGCATTTATTTGCTCAAGGCATGACTACTGTGGTTCACTTTTTGCTGGTCTTCCATAGGTGTGACTTGATAAACTCCAGATGGTTCTTTGTTCGGCAGCCAGGGTGATTGCTGGTGTCACAAGACGTGATCACATTAGTGAATATATGATGTTTCTTCTACACTGGCTGCCTTATCCTGCTCGTGTTGAGTTTCATGTGTTGAGAGCGGTTGCACTCTCTCTTTATGATGCGACTCCATCTTACCTTACAGAGCTACTCCATCCTCTTAGCTCCATCCCTGGTCAGCCATGTCATTGGTCCACAACCAATGGTCTTCTCAGTGTGCCCCAAGCACGAACCTTCTTGTTCCTGAAACAAGGTTTTGAATCAGTTGGCCCTATCCTTTGGAATGCTCTTGACACCAGTATGCGTGGCTTAGCAACTCCTGATTCTATGGCCCTCTTTTTGAAACAACATAAAACTTATCTCTTTGTCAATATACAGTAATTTGCTGTTGGTGTGCTTCTGAGTGATTCTTCAGAAGAGGCGCTATACAAATATTTTGTTACATTACATTACATTACATTACATCTCTATTACTAGCTACTTTCAGCCCTGAAGTTCCAAGTTCAGTAGAATCATGCAGGTGATCAGTCTGTTATGTCTGTTAGAAATGCAGGCTACTTACAAACCTTGCATCTGCAAGATCAGCAACTTCTTTGTTGTTAAATTTCATAAAAGACGCAATCTCTTACAAAGAAATGCTTCAAAATGTTTCTTTTACTTAACCACCAGAAAAGGAAAAAAATGTGATTGAACCCTTGTGTTCTTATAAAGTTCACAATATTTTCCAATACCAGGAGCTCCTCTGAGTAGAAATAGAAGAGGCTCTATACAAATTCCACATTACATTGCATTGCATTACATTTGCAACTCTGAAGACTGTGCATTTGCAGAGTTTTACTGCAGACGACTTTCCGGTGCAAAATACAGTGTTTGCCAGTAGCACTATTTTCTGCAATATTATCACTGACTGAAGCTTAGCTTAGGCTTAGCTTTCAACAGGCCAAACACACAACATTAGAGCACACAATGCTGCACATGCTGTTGCATCATTGGTAGTCAGCAATACAAGTTTACTAAATGGCAACTCAGCTTTAAAACGTGTTTCTAGAGTGCTTTGAATATGGCACAATCTATATTGTAGACCTTTCAATGGAATGTGCAGAATAACAAATAACAATAATGACGTTGATGGTGCTGTTGTTTGTAGTTGGAGACCTCTGGCTTTGTAGCATAGGGGTAAAATTTAAAAAATTAGGCCTATAAGGCTCGAGCCCCCACTTTTCGAGAAGCTACCCTAGGGAAGTTGGAAGGTGTATGAGTTGAACCCCAACTCTTTCATTCAAGTTTATGCCAATGTTTTGTAGCAGTCGGTCCGATCCTCCAGAATACGCTTTATGCTAATATATTATGTTGACTTATAGCTGAAAATTCCATGACACTCAGCCTGAAATGCTTGAAACCCCCTATTTCTAGTTCAAAGTAATCGTAGTGGGAGCACTTTTAAGTGCTCGCCTATAGAAGCGCTATATGAATGTCTTGTTGCATTGTAGTGAATTTAGATAATAGCGTAGAACCCTTAGTAGAAATAGACGCAAGTGAGCCATTAATAATTCATGAGCTTAATCCTTTGACAGGTAGCCGCCCGCATAGGTAGTCAGGCCCAATATAATAATAATAGATTGCATAAAGGAAAGACAGGCTAAGTGGTAGACGATTAGTGAATGGCGCGCAGCAATTAGAGAGCAGTGATGAGTGTGAGCTAGCAGGATGAGTGCATGCGGCGAAATCGTATAAATAGCCGGTTCTGCCACAGATCAGGACCGATTGCCGAGGCGGCGTGTGGAAGAAAGGAAGGTGCGTATATATCTAAATTGAAAGTAGGGCACCCGAGCACCTTTAGTCGAGCACCTTTAGTCGGTTAGTTGGGCACCCAGTAAGGAAGGCACCCTGAGGCTAAGCACGTAGAGGTTAGAGCACTTTGAGGTCGGAGCACCCTGAGTGGAGGCACTATAGGTGCGGTGCTTGAGTGTAGGGCGGTGCGTAGGTGCGGTGCGAGGCACTGAGCCATAGGGCGGTGCGATCAGTGCGTGAGAGGCACTGAGCCGTAGGGCGGCGTGAGGCACTGAACGTGAGGCGGTGCGTTGGTGCGTTAGAGGCACTGAGCGTAAGGCGGTGCGACAGGTGCAGTGCGAAGGTGCATTGTGAGAGGTGCGGTGCAAGGCACTGAGAGTAAGGCGGTGCGGTGCAAGGCACTGAAAGTAAGGCGGTGCGGTAGAGGCACTGAGCGTAGGGCGGTGCGAGGCACTAAGCGTAGGGAGAGGTAAGGTGCACGGAGAGAGGCAAGGTGCACGGCGAGAGGCAAGGTGCACAGTGAAAGGTAAGGTGCACGGAGAGTTAAGGGAGAGGAAAGAGGATACATTGAGAGAGGGATTAAGTGTGGAATATAGGAACGGAGTGCAGGTAAAGTGCGCGTAGTGACAGGTGGTAGCAATAGAGCCTGAGATCTTAGCCAAAAAGCTAAGACGGACGACCACGTGCCTTAGAGCAGCGGTTCTCAACCTGTGGGTCGCGACCCCCACGGGGGTCGAATGACGATTTGCCAGGGGGTCGCCGGAGACCTTCAGAAATATGGGGTTGTCTCTTTTATTGTTATTGCGCACGCAAAATTTACTAATTGTAACATGTAAAAAGGCTGACGAGCAAAAAAAGGTCATCAGCTAGTTTTAAGATGTAAAAAAGGCTGATAAGCAAAAAAAGAAAAAAGGTCGTCAAGAAATTTTATTCTGCAGGGGCCCGAATTTCTCTCGGCGGGCCTGGTTGGGGGTCGCCACATCATGGGAATTGAATTAAAAGGGTCGCGGCACTATAAAGGTTGAGAACCGCTGCCTTAGAGTGAGTCATAACCCCGTGTGCGCCGAACCGGGCGGAGCCATCTTGAGTTTAGGAGGCGTAGGAACCTCGATAGGCCCGGTTCGCCACAGCATTGCATTACATATGACAGCGGTGTAGGACAAAATGTCAGCGGACAAAATGTCATGGGGACAAAATGTCAGCGGATAAAATGTCAGCGGACAAAATGTAACCCTAACCCGTGACATTTTGTCCATGACTTAAACCATTCATTTATTTCAAATACAGTGAGACCCGCTTAATTGCATAGGTGCCGTGCGAGCCTTGCTTATGTGATTAACAGGGCTATGCGAATAGCCGGGACGTCTGATACACAAAACACTGGTTCGGGTTTTTATGTTGTTATGCGATTATGCGGGTTATGCAATTAAGCGGTATGGGATTAAGTGGGATCCACTGTAGTTCATTATTTATTCGTAGTGTTAGATCGTTAAGATTAGTATTACTGGCAAGTAAATTTGTATCACCTGCAAACTGTGTTGCGCGGTAACAAAGTAGAAGTAACACGTTACAATACTTAAGTACAATTCTGAGTACTTCATACTGTAATGAAGTACACAATTTACACAGTACATTTTACTTGTAGCAAAGTAAGTTTTTATTCAAATATTAGTACTTTTACTTCGTTACATTATGTCTTTCACGTCTTGTTACAAGTAAAATTTCTCATCGCCAACTTTCGTTCAATTTATTTATGTTGTTGTTCAAACACGGTGTTTAGTTCTTCCCAACTTCCTAGTTCCACGGTCCCACAGCAGGTTTGATAGAATCATGGATAGAATCAACAGGCTCTGGGTTATTTTTGACACTGACAATGTACTTATGAAGTTAATGGTGTATATGTGTCAAGGCTGGAAAAAGCCTAGGGTTTTAAAGATACAATTTAGGTTTTTAGGTTGGCATGTCAACACCTATTAACCATTTTCTATACTCTTGTCACATGTCAAAGCCTTTAAAGTATAAACATTTCTCTATATTCTTGCCACGCATGTGTCTCTGTTTGCAGAGAGTAAGAAACGTTAAAGACATGAAACAGGTTTTTCATTTTTCTATTTATAGAACAAAACCTAAAATCCTAAATTTTGACCTTTTCAGGATTTTCAGTTTTTTTTCAAAAACTTAAAAGACCTAGGTTTTTAAAACCACATTTTCCAAATCTACCGTATGTAGGGGCCTACGTGTTGACTGTTGGGTCTACTGCATTTTGCTTCCATCACGGTACTTTTTACTTTTTACTTTAAGAGTAACTTTTGGGAGGTACTTTTTTACTTTTACTTGAGTAACTATTTTCATAGGTACTTTTTACTTTTACTCAAGTAAAAATATGCCCTAGTACTTGTGCATTTACTTGAGTACTCAAACTCAGTACTTCATACAACACTGCCTGCAAATTACATAATAGGAAATTAAAGAGCAAAGAGATGTGTGGAAAATCATTAATAAAAATTATGAATAGAAGTGGGCCTAGAATTGAACCCTGGGGAAACCTGTAGTTGATTTTTGATCTCATGGAACTAGGGAACCAACTATTAGATATACCCCTTATACTATAATTGTTTAATTTCTGAAGTAAAGATTTTGTAATTAATCACATCAAAAGCTTTTGTTGGATCCAAGAATATTCCTATGGTGTATTTGTTAGCTTCAAAGTTTTCTGATATAATGTCAGTTAAACTTAATAAAAGCATATATATGTGGCATGGTTAGGTCTGAAACCACATTGAGAGGGTGAAAACATATTGAATTTATCAAGGTCTGGTAAAAGTCTATTGAACATAGCTTTTTTCAAAAATCTTTGAGATGGTAGATATTGGACGATAGTTAGGTACCAAGGTTTTATCTCCTGCTTTAAAAATGGGAATCACTTTAGCGATTTTCAATTTATCTGGCACTAGACCCATTTTCAAAGAAGAATTTTTTTATTTCAGATAGTACAGTATTTCTGCTATGTAAGATGCAGATTTAATAATGATTTTCTGATTGATTTCTAGATGATCAGTAGTGTTTTTACCGGTACTCTTTCGATGCTTTATAATATATATTTATCTCATGAGGAATAGTTGGATAAATTCAGAAGGACTGAATATAAGGATTGTCAATTAATGAATTATTATTGAATTAGTGTTTCCAACATTCATTTTTAGTTCAAGTTGGCTCCTATATTAGTAAAATATTCATTGAATTGATCTAGAATTAATAGAGAATTTGCTTTATTATCCTGTATATTTATAATATTAAAACTATTGTCATTAATTTTATTATTATTTAGAAGTTTGTTTATTAATTTCAAAGTTTTCATCTTATTACTGTATTTGAAAATTCAGCAGATTTATCCTAATAGTATGTTTTTCAGCTAAGGTTCTAATCAACTTAAATTCATTATTAAATTTAAGATTTATTCTTATTTTCTTGAGTAGGGTTTCTCTTATAATTTTTAAATAAAGTTTAGATTTAATAGTAAGAGATTTGTATAGAGTTGGGGTCATCCATGGCTTTTTAAATTTAGGTTGAGTTTTAATAGTATTTATTAATGTAAATGTTTCATAATATGTATCCAGAAAAATCTGGGTGAAAGTATTGTGCGGAATTTTGAGATTATTAAGATTATTACAAGCTGAGTAAACATCACTCCAGTTTATATATTTTAATTTATTGATAAAGATTTCAGTATTTTCATTATTTATTTTTCTACATTTTCAAGCAAAAAACTACAAGCAAAAACCGATGTCAAAGGAGTTCTTGTCATGAACATCTACTTACTTTGTTCCAATCATCCTACCTACCCCCTGAAAAATTTCTCAGCGGTTTTGCACAAATTTCATGACTGACCCCATCATCCAGAATAGGGCCTCATGAACCCAATGTCAATGAGTTTGATGCTATTAGCCTGAGCCATATCCTTCAAATTTGCAATGCATAATTCTTCATATGGCAATGCGACCATTTCTTTTTATTAATCCAACCCCCATTGTGAAATCATGGGTGCTCAGACTTCCATCACCCCATTTGTAGATGCTACGGGGGGAGGTTGTTGAAAAGGCCTAAATTTAGTGAGAGAAACTAATTTGTAATTCAATGCATATCTGGCTCAGACATGGGTCAATTACAATTATAATTGTAATTCAATTGTAATTAATTACATTTGGACAATGTAATTGTAATTGTAATTGATCTGTGGAAAGTTCAACTACAAGTAATTGTAATTGTAATTGTCTTGTATGTAATTGTAATTGTAATTGAGCTATTGTAATTGTTTTATTCAATTACAGGAATGTGAGTTTTATAAGTTCTAATAGCGTATTAGCATGTATGAGCCGAAGTTTTGTCAGTCTATGAATGTATCGCAGTAAATACATTGGATGGTTAGTGAATTGTCAAAGCACAGCGGTTATTGGTAAATGGACTCACTGCTCTGCCAGTTGCCATGCAAAATTTACTTATTTACTTTTTACTGCCTTTCAAATTGGAAGGGAACCAGCTTATCATTTGTCTACTTCCTGTGTTCTGCGGCTGTGCTTTTTTGTGAATAAAAGTTTAATGCCAGTAAAGATGAGCGTAAATAAAGAAGGAGTAATATGGAATTATTTTGAAAAGTCTCGTGACTTTAATCATGCTGTTTCCAATGCAAATGTTAAAGTGAAGGTTGTGTGGTGAATTAGTGTCATGCTCGAAAAAGGCTACTTCGAATTTGTTGACTCATTTGCAGGTTTGTGAAACTTTGTGTTACGGTTTTTGAAATCGGCCGTAGCATATGACTTTGTTGAACTAATTTATGTTAATTATTTTAGACACTTAACTTTATTAAAAGAAGCAGAAAGAGGAATGAAAAGTAATTGTAATTGTAATTGTAATTGACACATTTGTAATTGTAATTGTAATTGATCCCAATGTAATTGGCTGTAATTGTAATTGTAATTGTAATTGACAAAAATCCATATAATTGTAATGTAATTGTAATTGCTTAAAACGTAATTGACCCATGTCTGATCTGGCTGAGGCATTTGAAGCAAACAAATCAATTTATAGTTAATGAATTGTAGGATTTCTGGAAAACAGTCAAGTGCTTCATCTGTTATTTTGTAAGTAATCTTTTCTTCTGTTTTAATGAGACAATTTTGAAACTTATATAGCACCAGAAAAACCCTAATAACTAAACTAGACTGCATATATCTTTAATTTATTAAGTCAACTCTTTTTGGGCAAATTCATTGTGCATAATAAATCATTACTATACTCACTACAATTATGAAAATGCTTACTTAAACTACTTTGATATGATGTTCGTTTGTAGATGGTGGCATTGCATTACGGAGTTCCTGACCTTCCACTTGTTTTGGAATGTTAGCAGTGCACATAAGCCTGTTGAATTACATGTTTTTGATCCTAATATTATCGATTTAGTACTGCTGCTTCCTTGGACAAAAAGTGATAATTTGGGCGAGAAAACAGCTGGAGGCTTTCTTGTTGCTCTTGACCACTTATATGATGATGAGTCATATACGTTTTTGGAGAGATTCCAGCTTAAATGGACATTCATTAACGCCGAGTGTAATGACTCCTACCATTTAGTGTCGAAAATCGTACAGCAGTTTCATGATAACCAGTCTGTACTTATAGGTACAGTCTGCCAGACAATGTGCATTCATTTGGTACAACTTATGACTGCTTATGCTTCACCTTTTATATCAATTGGATGTCCAGATAGAGCATTATCTAATAGAAATGTTTATCCAACCTTCATTCGAACTGTCTCACATTTTGGCCAGTGGATGGTGGACTTAATGGAAGACATATTGATAACATTCAATTGGGACCGTATTGTTATACTTTTGGAAGAAGACAGTCAAAATGATTTGTCTTTGAAGAATTTAAAAGCTGGACTTTCAGATGTTAAAGTGTCTGGCAAATATGTTGATGTCCAAGTCTGGATGACAAATATGGTAGCTATGGATTTACTTGCTTTGACAGAGAAGGCCTATAGTGAGTGCCACATGTCATATTGATCTAATCTAATCTAATCTTAAACTTCTATAGTGCCACTTCATAATGCACAGTAGCACCAGCTGATAGCACACCAAATCAAAATCATTTAAAGTTCCAGGTCAAGTCCAGTGTATCCGGCCGGACAAACAGGTGACGGTCTATGGTGGATAGGTAAAGTAATGGTAGGTCCCGTACTCAAGTCCTAGCGTTGAGTTCCGGTGCTTATCTCCAGTCTAGACAATCAGCGGTGTAGGTGGCATAAGCCATCAACCTGGGGTAGGTTGCCATTACTTTCACCAGACCCACGTTTTACCTCGCAGCTTAACACTGCTCCTCATTTTACCGCTACTCTCTAGCGAGTAAGGCTGAGTCAACCTTAAGGGCTCCTGCAGATATCGAACTGCAACCTTCTGCTCTATCATCCAGTGTTGTTTCCACTCTGCTAACTTCCTGCCCTATGGTAGTTAAGCCAGGTCAATAAGATGGGTTTTTAATCTTTTTATAAAAGTCTGTAATTAATTTGCAATGTGCACATGGTGAGGCAATGAGTTTCAGAGTTTTGGGATGACCACTGAGAACACACAAGTGCCATGAACTGCCTGAGTATGAGAGATGGAAAGAACAATGCAGATGAGGATCAAGTTGAGTGTTTGTTTGTACATAAAGTTTTGAGCTCTACTAGTATTGAATTATTAATGTATCAGAATTGTAGCTGTAGCTGTATGAATATTGATAAATTGATCAGGGTGTTGTTGGCAGACTGTATCCTGGTTTACTAGATTTAAGGTATAGTAATATCTAATCTAATCTTAAACTTCTATAGCACCGCTTCATAATACACAGAAGCATCAGCCAATGGCACGCCAAATCAAAACAGTCAAGCTCCAGGTCAAACCCAGGATATCCTGCCAGACAACAAGGTGTTTCTGGATGGTATGACATTGTATAATTGTATTGCATCGTTCATTGTGACAACTCAGAGATGCATAAAATTGCGCTGGTCTTTCCATTGTCATTATGACCAATCTTAGTATAGAGATAGATAGAGTGGTAATAGTAACAATGGAAAGACCACTAAAATTTTACTGCATCTTGGAGTTGTCACAAAGAATGATGATATACCTTTTTTTATCATCACAGAATGTAGTGACATGATCAAAGCCAGGACTTGATATAAAAACTAATAACAAGCATTCCTCTTTGTTCTTGAGACTAGTGTTATTTCAATTTGGGAAATGTAGCGACCTTAAAGTATGATGCAGATTTCATTTGAATCAGTGTGTGCCTAATTTCTGTACTTACATTTACCAGTAGTTTTCACATTCACTTCTGTTGTGCTTCTAAATCAATCGACCAATAGACTTCTGTGGCACCACTATCATATTAATCAACTCAACGACAGAGCAATATATCGCTACTTGTGGGGTCACTCAAGGCTCGGTCTTAGGACCCATCCTCTTTGCTCTATATGTGGCTGACTTATTAGATATAGCCCATAAATACGATCTGTGTGCGCATCTTTATGCCGACAACACTCGGACTTATGGGAGTTGTCAACCTTCCTCTTCTCAACAACTGCAGCAACGAATATCGAACTGCGTTGCCGAGATGACGATCTGGCTTAGGTTCTATCGACTTCCGCTCAACGCTGCAAAAACGGAAATCCTATGGGTCGCTACTGAAAGACAGCAGCACCTGCTTCCTACCACTCAATTCCGGAATAATGATCTCAACCTTCAGCCAAGCACTTATGTTTGGAATCTCGGCCATTGCAGGTTGCTTTGCTGCACTACGGATGATATGCAGTATACGGAGATGCGTCTCCATCACTGCTCTGAAGACCTTGATTCGCACCATCGTAATCACAAAACTAGATTACGGAAACGCCACTGTGGTGGGGTCACTGAAGTACCTCCTCAATCGACTCCAGACAGTACTACACGCAGCCGCACGGCTTCTCCATCGAGCTAGACAGCACGAGCACATTACACCATTACTGATGAACCTACATTGGCTCTCACTCCCGGAGTGCATAAAATACAAACTGGTGCTGCTGGTTTTTCAATGCCTACATGATATAGACCCAGCATATCTAAAGGCTGAACTGCAGCAGACAGCAGATCTCGCGGGCCGACAGCACTTGAGGTCAGCCTCTACAAAGACGCTACACGTCCCACACATATGCCTCACCTCAGTAGGTGATCGTACCTTCCAAGTTACTGCCGTGAAGACTTGGAATAGTTTGCCTTCTACTATACAAAACTTGTCATCACTCGATATGTTCAAGAAGCACCTGAAGACATGGTTTTCCAGACCAGCTACATGTCTCAAGTTAATAACTAACAATGTATTGTGTTAACACAGTCTGCTATCGAATAAGTTACCACAGAAATCTTGACTTTTTTAATAATAATAATAATAATAATAATAATAATAATAATAATAATGCCTAGGAATGTAGAAGTCTGTAGGATGAAAATTTACTGACTGATTGATAGAATATGACATCTACTATTCAAATGGAAAAGAATTATGCCACTACAGCATTACAGAGGACCATTACAGGATTACAGAGGGTCAGTCAATTTTAAAATACAGGAGATACAAGTTCATATAGTTGTGAGAATTTAATCAATTGTGGCATGACATGAACACCTTGACATGGATTCCCCCTTCCAGTAGTGCAGTGTGTACACACATACCTAGATATGTGAAGGAATTCATTTTCTTTTATATCATTTAAATATTTCAGAAAAACTGTCTTTATATTTTGTTCTCTAGAAGTATCCAATGATAGAAACCTATTAAAAATAATAGAATTGTTCTAGAATAATAATTGAGGTTATTAATAAAACAGTGGAATATAGGAACTTGTCTTGTCTTGTCTTTTAATCGTCTTTGCTCTGAAGATTGGCTGCATTGTGGACTGCCTTCCTCCAAGTGTTACGGTCTTCTGCTGTTCTTGTCGCCTGCTCTATAGTGAGTCCTGTCCATTCTTTTATGTTGTCTTCCCACTTTTTTCTTGATCTACCTCTTTTTCGTGATCCTGGCATTGTGCCTTGTATTATTTCTTTTTCTAGACAGTCCTGTTTTGTTTGCAAAATATATGTCCCCAGTAATTCAGTTTTCTTTTCTTGACTGTTTCCAATAGGGTTCTTTGTACCTCTGCTTTATCCAATAGGATAAATATAGGAACTTGCTAATAGGCAAATTAGCAAATTTTTAGAAAAATTTGTAAATATTAAAATTATAATATACTGTAAATAATCTTGCCTAGGTATCTCTAAGATATCTCTAAATGATATATTCTCAGAAAAGTAGTTAGCATTTAGATGAAACGTGCAGCAGTGATGATAATTCTGTTTCTGCAGTTAAGTTTTGTTTCTATGATGTGTTAATGTGTGATTTGAGCACACTTGCTTGTTGTTTTAGTTGTTGTCATGTACGAGAGTGAACGCTTCACTTTGCACGATGCAATGGAAAAGTATAATGACTATGAAGTAGTTGCTGAAGGAGAACTTGTCTTCATTATAATCAACTACATTCCAAGTAATGATGCTTGGCTTGATTATTCTTTACAATTCCTAGAATTGGCTGTTCTTTCAGGTGTTGAATAAGGTGTCTTTAAATAAAATCTTCTTTGACTGGCCAGCCTGCAGAGTATGTATTGAGATCAATGTTTCCTCTACATTTTTGTAGTCTGTGCACACATGAAATTTCTGGTATGCAAAATTTTACATGGAAAGTCACCTTTTGTGTGCACTGAGGATTCACAGTACTTTAACCCTTTCGCCCCTATGGTTCCTGTGCGTCCGTTCCCTGGCCCCTAGGCTCCTGGGTAAAATTATGGGGTTGTTCCCACTAGGGATGTGCGGGTATACCCGTACCCGCGGGTATACCCTACCCGTACCCGTGGGTACGGGTAGGGTAGGGTACACATTTTTCGGGTACGGGTCGGGCACGGGTACAGCGCCACGGGTACGGGTATAGTGGCTACGGGCACGGGTATACCCGTTTTTACGAAAAAATTATATTTTCATTTCTCACTACTATAGCAAATTAGCAATGCAGTAATAGAAAAATAATATTGAGTAAAGTGTATTAGTATAACTTGTATATCGCGTTCAGTTTGTCAGACAGCATGCATTTTACTTACTGAAAACATAAAGGAAATACAGATGACGTAATCTGACATCATCAGTAATAAATCTATAATGGCGTCCTCTGACTCCTCCAAGGACTCTTCGACCGAGAAAGTTCTTATGGTAAAGTTTTGTGGTTTAACTTGAGCTCTAATGCCTGCTCATAGATAAATGATATCTACTAAATATTTTAAACAAGCCCATTCATGTCAGCTTAGGCTAGCTGACTGATTATCCTGATTCCTAAGTACTAAATCTGTCCTAATCTAAACATGCGTGCTATTTACAATGAATAGTTATCCCAATTTCGTAGCCCCTATTTCACTGTTGCCTCTCTATAGTCTCTAGGAATGGATATGGGTTCACGGGTCCATGTACAGGTCCTTGTAGTACTTGTACTCGTAAACGCACCCGTGGGTACGGGTCCAAAATTCCAAATTCAAAAAACTCCAAATTCCAACCAATGTCGGGTACGGGTACGGGTGCACAGCTTACGGGTACGGGTCGGGTAGGGTATAGTGCTAGCGGGTACGGGTAGGGTAGGGTAAAAAGTTTTTCCACGGGTACGGGTAGGGTATGCATTTTGCTGTACCCGCACAACTCTAGTTCCCACATAAACTCAAATATCTTGAGCAAATGTTAACATAGAACAAAAATGTTTTCACCAGTTTTCTCAGAATTGAACTGTGTTTACTTCCAGCATAGAATATTTAATACTATGAAGAAAATCAAAACCGGCCGTGTGGGAATGAGGAAAAAACGCAGAAACCCCAAAAGCGGCCTTACGGGGACTGGTACAGGGTTAAGAGATGGTTGATTTGGGCATATTTGAAACGCTCTAAGTCAAAGATGAGACGGACTGGAGTTATGTCTTATAGCATATGGAAAGTCAACTTATGCCTTAGTTAGAAGCAGTGTTGTATAGTATTTGAAATACAAGTATTTGAAATACATTTGATGTATTTTGTATTTTATAGCCACTGAGAAAGTATTTTGTATTTTGTATTTCAAATAGATTTTAAAAGTATTTTGTGTATTTGAAATACAATTTACAGTCAAAATACTTTTCTGTAGTTTATTAAAAGTAAGCAACTGCCAACTAGTCACACCACTAAGTAAATTTAACCGGACTTATTTCCTTATTTTAAAAATAAATCTTTCATTATTATATATTATATGATTTCACTGAATTAATGGAATTCACAAAATGGCGTCGTGTGGAGAAGTCAGCAAAGTTTCTGCAATGCCGGTTATTCTAGATGGCACACACTTTGCTAAAAAAAACCAAGATGGGGACAAAGTTGTGACTACTTGTCTAAAGTGTATATCAGTGAATTGTATGATGATGCTGACAACTGACTTTAACTGAGTAGGCCCAATTAATTGTCATTGCCAATTTAAGCGAGGTATTTACCGGTAATCTGACTGTAGTAGCTGTCGTAGTAGAAATAGAAATGTTTCATTCTGCAATTTCTGCTGTTACCTTTACTGTAGTGTTGACATTTGGGTATAGACACTAGATAGGCACTGTTTTTGTTGCAATATTATTGCACTTACATTATTGCACTCATGGGCATCTCACTGAAGTTATCGCCGCCATCAAGAAACTGAGAAATGGCCACGCAGCAGGCCCTGATGGTATTCCGCCTGAGCTGCTGAAATGTGCTCTGGGCCCAGTGAGCTCTGCTCTCCACTCTTTGTTTATCCAGGTCTGGAGAACTGGCCATGTACCTGCAGAGTGGAAAGAAGGTGTTCTTGTCACTTTATATAAAGGAAAGGGCTCAAAACTGGAATGTGGAAATTATCGACCGATTACTCTCCTGTCAGTACCGGGGAAGGTATTTTCCCACATCCTACTCAGCCGGATACAGCCATTACTCCTTAAGACACGTAGACCACAACAATCTGGATTCACCCCCGGCAGATCCACTATAGATGCCATCCTAGCGTTAAGACTGCTTTCCGAGTTACACCGGGAGTTTGACCGCCCTCTGAATGTAGCCTACCTGGATATTAAGGCTGCATTCGATTCGGTGGATCGGACCACTTTATGGAAAGCTTTGCGCGCCAAAGGAATTCCAGATATTTTGCTCCGTCTGATAGAAGATTTGCACCAGAATACGGGAGCTAGCATCCGGGTCGGTCAAAATCTCTCTGCTCGATTCTCAACTACTTCTGGTGTGAGACAGGGCTGTATACTCGCACCAATCCTCTTCTGCATTGCCATCGACTGGATCTTAGATCACGTGTCTGTGAACCATGCATTAGCGTCGGGTCACACCGCTTCACAGACCTGGTCTACGCAGATGATACAACTCTGTTTTTACCTTCTGCTACCAATGCCTCTGAATACCTCTCTAGTTTCAGCCATGCTTCTGCTCCTCTTGCTATGAAGGTTTCCTGGACTAAAACCAAGTTACAGAACCTAGGATGTGGATCACAGCCCCCCTCTATTGTGGTTGATGGGGAGTGTGTTGAGTCAGTAGACAGTTTCACATACCTTGGTAGCGTGCAGTCCTCCAATGGACACTCTCATCAAGATCTGACCAGACGCATCACCCTAGCCTCTACTGCCATGTTCTCCCTGCATAATATCTGGCAGGACAGACGTCTCTCTCTGGCCATCAAGCTCCATCTGTACCAGACACTTGTTCTGTCTGTCCTACTTTACGCGGCCGAGACCTGGACCTTACTCGCCTCGGAAGTAAGGAAGTTGGAAGCCTTCCATATGAGGTGCCAACGTCAGATCCCTGAAGTACGCTGGTATGATTTCATTACCAATGCGGAGATATCCTCGCGGACTGGATTACCATCACTCAATGAACTGATAAGTAGGCGCCGCCTTGCCATTTTTGGACATGCAGCCCGCCTCGAAGAGACAGGTGTGAGACAGGCTTTCAGCCATGAAAGTTCATCAAGCCTTCTGCTGCCATGTCGACCTCTCCATCGGTCGTCCACCTGACCGATCATGGAAGCGCTGTCCTGGTCGTCCCAGGAAAAGATGGATCGACCACATCCGTTCCCAGACCAGCGAGATTCCATCTACTATCTGGAGTCGTGCCATTCGGCGGGGTCATGGTCAAGGAGTGACGCAACGGCAAATTTTCCAGGGGGTGCAAAACAAGGTTTTGTGATGAAAGTAACAAGTAATTTTACTTTTTTCATAACTCCACAATTTATCTAGGGGTGCAATTGAACCTCTTGCTCCCCCTCTGGACACCCATGATTACCGGTACACTTATTAAAGCACTTGGAATTAGAGACTATTAAGCCCGTTACACTGCTGTCGATTGTCATGGGGCCATGAAAGTATTTTGTATTTGAAATACATTTCTCTGAAAATTTATTTTGTATTTTGCTCTCCTCCCGGAATTATTTGAGAAAAAGTATTTGAAATACTTTTTAATAATGTATTTTGTATTTGAAATACTTTTAAAAAGTGTTTTATACAACAGTAGTTAGAAGTTAGTGTTTGTATGCAGCTATTACATGTTCACAAGAAAGCAGAGTTATGTGGTGCCATCTTTATCAGTAAGTATGTGTATGAAATCAATGAAAAATGTATGGGAAAATGTGTGCGCTCCATTTTTTCTTTTTTGCGCTTGTATGACAACCTTTGTGCGTATGCACATGCGCACAGCTTCTTCCAGGGTACTGTTTGAGATGCTCCAATAGAAGTCCCAAAATTCCAGACTACCAGCACATGGTTCTGGGTTGGGTTCTTGTCATGACTGAAAGAACATTTTTCAGAATAGTAGAGAACTAAAATGGGAAAGCATGAATGCCGAAATGCTTCAGGATGACAAGCTGAATGAGAAGGATGATGAAATTTTGCTGTTAAATTTTCCTGTTTGCCTATCCTGCCATCAAAACCAGAAAATCAGACTGATTTAAAACTTAAACTTAGCAACTTAGCATGATTTAATGTGGCTTAGAAGGCATTACTGCCTGTGTGAAAGCCACTAGGAGCACTAACGGGGCTTAAACCCGCTCCATCAGCCTGACGCTCCAGCACGTAACCCACTCTGCCATCTTCCGCCCCCAAGAAGATTTACTTGATTTGACAATGGGGGATTACAATTATGCTTTGGAGTGACTATCGACTGATGCCAAGTTCAATGCTAAGATGGTGCTATGCGACTTCTTTAGTTACTGGTAATTAGTTAGTTTCTCATTCGTATTAATGGTACTTTCTGGACTCATTATGGGACTGAATCAGCAAGAGCATGTATTTTTATTTAGTTATTATGTGAGTTTAGCAGTCTGTTTTAAAGTCGAGAATGTGGATATTGGACAAGCCTTTTTGAACAACTGGCATTTGTTTTATTGATGATAGGAAACAAACAGTAGAAAACACAGAGACAAATAAGAAAAGTTATTTCAAAGGAAACTATGACTACCGGAAGCCAGAAAGATGCTTGGAGATGGACAGAGGAGTTATGAAGAGAGAAAAGGATGCAGAAAAGTGCTGGAAAATATTTACTTAGTGCATATCAAGAGTTATTGAATCAACATTCAACAATGCCTAAAGAGAAAACCTTGGGCTAATAGAGAAGTACAGGAGAATAGACTGCTCAACACTAAGACATAGAAGCAACTGAAGAAGCAATGAAAAATGAAGGAAAGAAAGCTGCTAGGGAAAAAGAGACATTAACACAATTTCAGACCTATTACTTGCCTACTGGTAATAGGAATACAGTAGATCACTAGCAGTGATAGTGATTAGTGGGCAATTACGAACTATAAATGTCTTTTTGGTTCAACAATCGACATGCTTCTTGCATATTTCTCCTGTTTAAAATCTTACTCAGGTTACTACTATACCTGAGTGAAAATATCAAACAGGAGAAATATGTAAGAAGCATGTCAGACCAAAGTGACATACTGGTAGATGACTCTGGACATGAAGAAATGGAAGAAAAATTAATAAGCAACTGCAAAAATACTGAACAACTACTTTGGATCACTGTGGATCAGTATCTACGAAGGAAAAAAGTAAAAAAAGAATAATATGCTGAAACCGACAAAATAATATAATGGAGATGAAGGAGATTATTATTATTATTATTATTATTATTATTATTATTATTATTATTATTATTATTATTATTATTATTATTATTAGCAGCAGCAGCAGCAGCGGCAGTAGTAGTAGTATGTAGTAGTAGTGGTATGTAGTAGTAGTAGTAGTAGTAGTAGTAGAGTAGTAATAATAATAATAATAGTAGTAGTAGTAGTAGTAGTAGTAGTAGTAGTAGTAGTAGTAGTAGTAGTAGTAGTAGTAGTGGTAGTAGTAGTAGTAGCAACAGCAGCTGTAGTAGGAGCAACAGCAGTAGTAGTATCTACAGGTATCTAGACCATTTTTATACCTCCATGGCAGTCAAGGCTTAGCAAACATCACTTGTATGACATGTTAGGCAAATGTGTCCTTAAATTCTGTTTGAATGAAATGCCAGAGTTCACTTTTGTAACATTATCTGGTAGTGTGTTCCCCAAGATTGGGTCAATGGGTTGGCACAGGGAGGTGATCTACCCCCGCCCCTCCCCCAACTTGTCAGTCTCGCCTGGATGAGAAAAGAATAGTGCTGGAGCAGAATTGGAAGGACGATTGTCTGAGTTAGGTCATGAGATGAATGAGGAGATGGTAGCCAGGGCTGAGAGGTCATTCAAGGTTTGATAGGTGAGGAGGCATTGCTTAATTTAAAAAGGTGTTGCATCTGGGACTCAAACCAGTGAAGCTTGTCTCAAGGGAGTGGCACATGTTGTAAGATGTAGTTGTAAGATAAGTTATAGGATGTAGTTTGGACTAACAAAGGTGTTCCTGAAATTCTCAATCATTTGAAAGCCTAGAAAATCCCTAAAATAGATAGTTTGCTTCAAAAATACTTGCATGAGAGAATACATGATATAAAGGAGGTGATAAGTAAAATATGTAGTAGGAATTTGACAAGACAATGGTATGTTCATATGAAATATTCTTTTAACATGTGTGTGCGAGCTTGTGTTTGTTTGTTTGTGTGTGTGTGTGTGTGTGTGTGCATGCGCAAGCACCCAATGTACCAGAGGTGAGCAAACTGGCCCACGGGCCCCATGCAGCCCGCCACCGGATTCCATGCGGCCCGTGAGATCATTTAGAAATATGCATAGATCAGCAGAAAATGAAATAATTTGAAATTATTTTATGGAAACAGGACACTTTATTTTAAAGTCTTAGAAAGGGTTGGCAGCGACTGGGGTAAAATATGGATCATGTCTCCAACTTCTCCCCAAAATGTCTTGACATGCAAAAGTGGTCATTACAGTTATTGCATCATATTATGGCATTGCAAAAACGGATTCTGATTCCATACACTTGCCTTTTACCCACTTTGAAGTTATAAACAGTTTGGCTTTTTCTATTTGCGGGCCACCTAATGTAATATTAGGTTTCATGAGGCCATTTAAAGAAAAAATTTGCCCACCTCTACACTGTGCCAATATATGCTATAATATTTACTCTCATATCAAACTCCAATGAGCAATGGCATAGCCAGGGTTCTGGAATAGGGGAGCTCTTTGAAATTTTCTGGTAAAATACTCTCCAAAGAGCATAAAAGGCCATTGTCAAGCAGTTCTTCTCACATTCGCATATTCTCTTCAATCATGCTACCTACCCCCCCCCTTTAAAATTTTTCAATGGTTTTTGCAAATCCCATGACTGGTCCCAGGCCGAATAGGGGGGGATCCCCGTATCCCCCGTAGCTACACCAATGCCGATAAGCATGTCTTCTATGATGAGTTATATCACTTGATTTACATGATTAGATTGTTGTTCTCTTAACTGTCAGGTACGGAAAGTGATTTACACTTAATGTATTCAGATCAAAAAGCTGCCAAAGTAGCAAAATCACTGAGTCAATGCAGCATTTTTTCAATTGACACTGTCTATGACTCTACCAATCAGGAGGACTTCATGGCGTTCAAATCAGGTGTACTAAAAAAGCACCAAGAGACACGTTTCAGTGGACTCTTAAGGCCACAGAACCTTTCTCAGGTATGCTTTGTCGCAGGTAATTGGAGACAAACTCGTTTGCCTAGTACAAACCTGCACTAGTTTCTACCAGGGGCGTCATTTGGGGGGAGGGTGCCGTAGCCCCCAAGGAAATGAAGAAATTATGTATAATGTATTAAATGTGCAAAATCGCCAAAAAATGTCAAAAATTTGTCAAAAAATGTCAAAAATTTGCCAAAATTATCTTGCCCCCCAAGAAATGACACTACACTGGTTTATACACCAAAGTTAGGTGTGCAGATTCTCTTAGGTTTTTTTCTAAATTGCAGGAGTGGCAACACGAAACCAGAGAGTGTAGATTTAGTTAGGATTGCCAGATATCCAAAGTCAAAATAAGGGAGATTGTTTCTGCGATCAATGTGCCCACTGCACGGTCCAGTTCATTGTGAATTATTATGGCTAAAACTATTATAATATAATATAATATAACAAGGTTTAAAGTGGTTCAGTAGGGACTGCCCTGTGTGAGAACCACTGTTGTTCCCGACCAATCTAATATCCTAAACTACTGAGGTTTGTTTTGCACTCGTTTACAGTTGTAGCCGTTACTATCCCCTCATCCAGTTCATTCCATCTGTCCACCACTCTTGCACTAAAAAAATTGTGTTTATGTCTCCCAACCCGTTTCTTGAACAGTTTCATGCTGTGTCCTCTGGTTCGATCATACTGCTTCATTGTAAAAGATCTTTCTCTTGGCATTTCCACTTTGTTTGTTAGTATTTTGCATGTCTCAATCAAATCCCCTCTCTCTCTCTCTCTTCTTTTTTCCAGGGTTGTCAATCCACAGTGATTTAGCCTTTCCTCATAGGTTAGTTTATGATATCCCTTGATCATCTTTGTTGCTCTGTGTTGCACTCTTTCTAAGGTCTCTATGTCTTTCTTCAGGAATGGACACCATGCTTGAACACAATACTCTAAATGTGGGCGTACCAATTTCTTGTAAAGTCTTATTATTACATCCTTCTCTCTGCTCACTATCGTTCTTTTGATCATACCTAGAATTTTGTTGGCCTTTTTAGCTGCCTCTGCACATTGCCTAGATGCTTTAAGCTGTTATGCATGATGACCCCTAGATCTTTCTCCTCGTTTGTAACTTTTAGTCCCTTCCCACATAACTTATGTTCCCTTCTTCCGAATGTGCATCACTGAGCATTTATCTGTATTAAAAAGCATTTGCCAATCTGCCGACCACTACACTACAGTACTATAGAGTATAGACTAGGAAAAAGCAATAGGCCTAAACAGTACTGTTCAATGAACTACATCATCTGGGTGTAGTGAATCAATATTACAAACAAGTTAGCCTATAAGGAGGCGGGAGACTGGCTGAAATACGGGAGCTCCCGTAAAATTTTACGGGAGATCTGGCAACCCTAGATTTAGTGCTTTTTTAATTGTTTTTAAACAGAATGCTGAAATGTTGTTCATAGGGACAATAATTATCGATAAATTGCTATTTTATTATGCTCAAATTTATTTGAACCTTTGCCACGTGCAATTGAAAATGTACGTAACACTAGCTGGAATTTCTAAAAGCCAAAATTCTGGGCCTCAAATGTTGTCCAATCAGTTATGAGCCAGTTGTTTAAAGCACAATTTCTACTGTCTATGATTACTTTGAGAGTGGTTTTGTTTGGCAAATACATGCATTGATTGTAGATATCAGACCTTTCAGCATACCTCTATGAAGCAGTCATGCTTTTTGCCACCTTGGCTGAAAATTCATTTTCAGAGCATCAGATTTTCAATGCATCAGATGTTATAGCACATGCTCTTGACATAAAGTCCTTTCAGGGTAAGGTAAATTAAGTGGTATCTGGAAACGAGATATTAAGAACAATGTCTGAGAGACTTGTTGAAATTCACCTATTAAAATGTCTTATGCTCCTACCTTATGATTCTGAGTGAAATTTTGACATTTAAGCAGTGTCTGGCATACCATGGCTTTTGGGGTGTTTTACAGACCCGTTGATAGAAATTCCGTACCTCTGGGCAGGGCAGTCATAGCCCCCTAAAATTTTCTTGGAAACTTCCTTGTAACGTGAAACATTTTGATGATTTTGCAAAACATGTGTAAAATGTGGTCATGACTTTTGCCTGTCAGATTTTTCAAGACATTAAAGGACAAAGTGCAATGCCTTCATTGGCAGGCCCCCAACACCCCGGAGCGTTCATGACTCTAAAAATATTTCATAAGATTACTGCCTTGTTGTGGACCCGCCTGGGCCCCCCTACAGATCGCCAGGCCCCTGGGCATTTGACCCCTGCCCCCTCTTGGCGAGCCTGGGTGTTTTATCCTTTCGCTATTTGATAGTTATTGTTGGTTGAAAATTTGCGTTGTTTGCTGTGGAAGGTAATAATTTTTGGGTGGGAATAGCCTGACTCATGGAATGCTTTTTTGAAGAATTGGCCGCTGCATTTAAGTGACTTTCAATCTTAAAGTAATGCCCAGTGATCATTATCTTAAATAATTAAGTAAGTAAAATTTATGGATTTGGAGTAACATCGATTGATACTCTTAGAGCAGTGTTTATTCTAGCCACCTTGACATTGGGGGAGGGGGGTTTGAAATGTTTAGGGGAGAAGGTTTGTCTCCCCAAAAAGCTTGACAAGCCAAAAAAAGGTCATCCTCATACTTTTTTCCTTCCCGGAAGTGGCGACAAGCAAAAAAAGGTCATCAACATCCTTCCTCATGTTCATGTCCTTCTTGTCCTTCTTCAATACTCTCTCTGACAAGCAAACTAAATGAACTAAGTGTTCATCCTTATATTTTTCCCATCTCCGAAAATAAAAACCCTCATCTCGTCGTGCTTTTGGGGGGAAAATTTCCATCCCCAATGCAACATGTAGAAATTTTGGGGGCATTTTTAAACTTTGGGGGGGGAGGAAATTCTCCCTCTAAGAAGGCCTAGAATAAACACTGCCCTTAGAGTATTAAAACTGGTGCTATAAAAGTGCATTATTATTGTTATTTAATATTAATATTAATATTATTATTATTATTAAAGTCTCGTGAATTTATGTAGCACTTGTGAGGTAGTATCACAGTAGCTGCTTATTTTTAAGCACTTAGTTCAGGGATATCTTTACAGCCCCCAACACTCCCAAATTTGAGGTCGACACCCCCAAAATTTGGTAATGCAACAATGGTATGCATACAAAATGCATACCAATTAGCTCAGAACCCCAATGGAGAAGGACACCCCAACTTTTATTCTCAGATGACCTTTCTTTTGCTTGGCAGAGGTTTTTTTGAGACTTTTTAAGGTTTTTGGTTGCTTTTGGAGCTTGATAAAGTTTTTTTTGCTTGTCTGCCTTTTTCGGGCAGAAACTTAAAAATTCCGACACCCCCAGATTTTCCCGACACCCCTCTAAATTCAAAATCTTAGAAATAACACTGACTTAGTCTAAATTTAAAATAGCTGGAGCCAATAGATAGAGGTCAAGCCAGGCATAGTCATTTTATCATCATGTTTGGGATGTTAAGGCTCTGAATGAAAGATATAAATAGCAGTTGAGTTATTATTATTATTATTATTATTATTATTATTATTATTATTATCATCATCATCATCATCATCATCATCATCATCATTATTGTCATTATTATCATTATTATCATTATCATCATCATCATGATCATCATCATAATTATTAAAGTCTCGTGAATTACTAGCAGTGGTGGTACTACTAGTGTTTCATTACTAGTTTAATAATATTGTAATTTTTTTAATATTTGTAATTTTACATGTAATTAGCAACAGTCTTGGTTATAAGTCATGTGGTAAATACCGCAAATGACTTCATGCCATGAGAGAACTGACATAAGTGCCTCCAGTTTCTCATGTATTAGGGGAATGAGTGTGGTTGTCCACCTTTCCCTTGCCCCCGTTTCGTCCACCATAAGAGCACTGGTTTACTCATTCATAACTGAGTTGACTGGGTGAGTAACTTGGCAGAAACAACCAGCATGCTTCTGCCACCGCTGAGGTTTGAACCCTAAACTTCTTGGCTGAAATGCCAGGTCACTAACAACTTGACCATTATGCCGCCACAGTGTATATACAGTATATGTATATACCGGTATATATGTATCTACATATGTGTGTGTGTGTGTATATATATATATATATATATATATATATATATATATATATATATATATATATATATATATATTATAAGCAAAGGAAGTATATTGATTAAATGTCAAATTTGAGTTGAGAAACAACAAATCTCACACTTATAAATCAGTGTAGGTTTTACTTCAATTGCTGCTGCATTGTTTGGCTTAAAGTATGAAGCTGTTGCTATCCAAAGTGAGATACATTTCTATGGCAGGTGTTGGCAAGAAGAGTTCTTTCGACTGGGATGCTTTCTCAGACAAATCTTCCTACCAGTTGACCTACTATGGAGGTATAAATTTTTCGGATCCAGTTGCCGTTGCAAGGTATGATGAAAAGGGCCACAAAGTCCAGGAGGATGGGAGAATTAGCAAGAGAGCAGCTCGAAAAGCTACCATTAATTGGCCAGCTGGTAAAGTCCCTCGAGGATCGCCAAAATGCGGATGGGATAGAAATTTGTGTGATCTTAAACTGAGTATGTGCTTAATGGGATCTCATTCTGAACAAGTGTAGCCAGTTACTTATACAAATATTCATCTGCTCCCCACTTAACACCCCATATTCTTTCCTTTCCTATCCTTTCCTGTCCTGTCCTTTCCTTTCCTTTGTGTGCAACTGTGCATGTGTGTGTGTGTGTGTGTGTGTGTCCTTAGATCTCATAGTTGAATCAATTTTTCGATCATTCAGTATATTAATGATCCACTCTGCTATAATTTTGATTATAGATGTGAAACATTGACTAGGTATATGCTGTGATATTGTATGGAAAGTTCAGACTGGCTGCCATTTCAGCGGTTCAGTAGGCCGCAAATAGTAAGAGCAATGCAGAATAATTTCTAGTATATGGATAGATACATATTTATTGGAACACAGCATGATTTTACAGACAAGTTTTTGTTAGTACAGGTAGTATGTCGTAATAGAACAAAGTGAATGTTCCAAAGGGGCTCAGGGGGTTAACTCTGACCTGTGCCCAAATTTGAATCCATGACTATGTAACTATGTAAGTAAAGAACAATTTAAATATACTAGATTAATAAAATAACAAACTGTTATCGACACTTAGTTTAGATGTTAGTAAGCATGCATTTCCAGGCAGGATGTAATTTTTTTTTCGGGATGGAGGTGGGAACAGGATAGACAATTGCAGAACGTCACAAATTTTGCAAACAGCAGTTATCTGATTTCTTTCTGAAGGAGCTACGAGGGTTATTCCATTAATAAGTTACAAAATGATGCAGTTTAGTTTTTACAATGAAACAAATCCAAAATATATGTTTTGTGCAGAATTTAATGATGAACAGAAATATTGGTGTTTCATAAATTTCTATGACATCATTTCTATGACATTACGTGCATGTATAACACAGTGAGTCTGTGAATTATTTTACCCGACAATGTTTTCCGTCACAAACGCTGCATTGAACATTTTCATCTAATGAACATCTAGCGAATCAGTGAGAAGATGTACAAGTATGAGTAAATATTCTAGATGTAAATTTTGAAATTACTGTTTCATTTTTCGATATATCCACTTTGCTCGTTTAAACAATTGTCCCACCGAGTTACAATTTTCTCAATGCCCACTGCGAAAAATGACACCGGCTGCAGCTTGAGCCACTAACTAACGGCCTTTTGTGACTCTGCATCTGAGGCAAATTTCCGGCTGCCAAACATTTTTTCATGGGACCATATATATTGTGCACATTTCAGAGTGAATGGCATTTGCGTTAAGTCCCTTAGCCCATAAAATTGAATAACTGCATGCTGTTCCTCGCGGGATGCATTTAATGACAACGCCGCCATATTCAATGCTTACAGATGACGTCACTGTGACGTCATCACTATAAACTTTGTCAAGGTTGTTCCAAATAAAATTTTCTTCAAAACATATATTTTGGATTTCTTTCATTGTAAAAACTAACTAAAACTGCATTGTTTGGAAACTTATTTATGGAATGATCCTCCTCGTAATAGTCTGTGCTTTGACAATTTTGTCACTTAGATTATTCCAGTATCAATGACCATGTTAGAGAAGAAGAATTTCGTAGGGTTTATGTGGGTAGATGATTTATAGAGTTTAAAGCAATGTCTTTGGGTTGCAAGGTAGGGGGGAAATAGGCAATGTATACCTATTTCGTACATCTTGTTAAGGATATTATAACATTCCGGAAGATAATTTTTAGTCTGTGAAGTTTCAGAGACTCAATTTTGAGCGTGGTGAGCCTTTGCTGGTAAGGGATGTTGTAAAATCCTTGTAAGCATTTGGTGAAGTTTCTTTGTACAGATTCAAGTTTAATAATGTTTTTAGATGTGTGGGGATTGTAGACTGGTATGCAATATTTGAGAAGGGTTTGAACATAGGTTGTGAAGGCCTTTATAAGTACTGTTATGTTAATACTTTGCTGATTCTTCGTAATGGTTATGCCATTTTATGAATATAAAGATCATATTCTGATGTCCAATCTTATTTCAAATTGTGTAAAGTAATGCCTGGAGACAGTCAGTTAATGGGAATTATGTTGATGTTTTCAGTGGAATTGGTTGGGATAATCATTGGAATTAGCATTGCTATCATTTTTGTGACAGTTGTTATTGGAGGAGTCTATTTGTACAGGTATCATGATGCATGGCTTTATTTTTCTGAAAAAATTGTTAAATTCATTAAAAAAATTTCTAGGGTTGTGTGAACTGGTTTTTTTCCTCCTTGCTCAATGCTCAGCTCCACCTGTGTTTAGTTCCTTTTGAAGTATCACTCTGATCTTCACAAATTAATTGTTTTATCGCCGTCTACTCATTGTTCTCTTGATATACTACCAAATTACATTCTCAAAGAATGCTTTGATGTCCTTGGTTCAGTTATTTTAATTCTGATAAATCTTTCACTAACAGAAGGTTGCTTTCCGTCTTCTTTTGCTAATGCTGTGGTCCATCTTCTAATATAAGAAATCATCCCTCTGCCCAAATGACTTAGCAAATTACCGGCCTATATCCAACTTAAACTTGTTTCAAAGATTCTCGTGAAAGTGGTTGCAAAGCAAATTCATGCCCATCTGTCTTCAAATGACCTTTTCCTTAATTTTTAGTCTGCTTACCGTAAATATTATTCTACTGAGACTACTCTGCTCTTTGTCCACAACCATATCATAAAAGCAATGGAAAATGGCAAAGTCACCGCACTACCCGGTAATCATCATCATCATCATCATTAACCGTGGGCTCATCGCCCGTTGGTGTATAATGCCATCTCCACAGTTTTCTGCCATTCTTTCCTGTCCGTTGCTCTGTGACTAAGATCCTGTAAACTGCTTCCACACCATTCTTCAATATCATCACACCATTCCTTGTGTGGTCTCCCTCTCTTATTGGCACCCTCCATTATTCCAAACATTAGAGCTTTGATCTTTCTGTCCTCTTTCATTCTGCATATGTGTCCGAAAAGTTGGAGTTTCCTTTGTTTTACTCTTTCCAGCATGGTTTGTTTGGGCTGAATTCTCCTGTATAGTTCTTCATTTGTGATTTTTTCGACCCATCCGATTCGTAGTATTTTTCTATAACATTTTCTTTCAAAGGCTAGTATTTTTCTTTCCAGGTCTTTGGTGATGGTCCATGTTTCGCATCCATATAAAAAGCTGCTGAAGATACAGGTTTTTGAGTATTTTCTTTTTGTTTCAGTGCTTATTGATTTGCTTTTCCAGATCTTATCCATTGCCATCAGTTGATCTAGAGCTCTTGCTGCTCTTCTTGTGACCTCTTGTCTGCAGTCTAAGTCATGTGTCATATTGCTTCCAAGATAGGTGAAGTTTTCTACGTTCTCTACTTCTATTCCATTTACTTTAATTTTCTTTTGATCTCTTTGTCGCCAAACACCATTGTCTTTGTCTTCTCAATGTTTATCGACAGTCCATAGCGCTCAGCTTCATTGCTCAGTATCTGTACCGTGTTTTCCAGATCATCTTCATTTCCCTCTAGGATGTCAATATCATCAGCAAACCTAAGGTTGTTAAATGAAAGTCCCTGAACTGTTATGCCTTTTACATGTTCTTTGACTTTGTCCATTGCTCTTTCCAGGTCTGTGATGAAAACCATAGGTGATATGTTATCTCCTTGTCTTGTCCCTCTGCTTGTTTTAAACCATTCTCCAAGTTCTCCGCAGATTCGCACTGCTGATCTTGAGTTATTGCTGATGTCTTTTAACAGTCTAACCAAATTTTGGTCCACTCCATATGACTCGAGTACAGCCCAGGTTATTGTTTGATCTATGGTGTCAAATGCCTTTTGGAAATCGATGAAACAGTTGTAGACTTTCTTGTATTACCCGGTAATACTTCTTGATATATCAGCAGCGTTTGATACTGTTATCATTCTATCCTCTTTGTGTACAAACAAACAAATACTCGACCAGATCCTCATCTGCAATAGTTCTCTCCCTCTCCCATAATCGGACAGTTCTTGGTACTCATGCTTTCTAAGTGGCCGCCCCAAACTCTTTAACTCATTGCCTCAGCATTTACGCATTGCAAGTTCATTGCTGATTTTTAGAACAAGGTTAAAATCTTTTTGACATGGCTTATCCACCATAGACTGTCACCCAGTCACTCTTTTGTCCAGCTGGATACCCTGAATTTGACCTGGATCTTTAATGAGTTTGATTTGGTGTGCCATCGGTTGATGCTTCTGTGCATTATGAAGCGGCGCTATAGAAGTTTAAGATTAGATTGGATTAAATTGTCTATGATAGTATATGATAAATGTTCATATTATACAGGGTGTAAAAGTGAAAAGGGCACCCCTTTATGATATTTAATATCTCGGCTGCTTGTATAGCGATTTCAATGAAATTTATAGGCCATATACCTGGGAATGTTTCTGACATAGTTGCCAAATTTCATGCTGATAGCTTTAGAGTTTGCTAAAATATGGCCACAAAACTAAAGAGACCCAAATTTTAAAATTGACAAACAGAAGATAACGTCATAGTAATTTGTATCGTTTTTAAGTCTAAAATTGCGTCGTTGTCATCGGGCCAGACAAGGTCAATGGTTACTTACGGCCAACAGATAAACACAGCAACATTATGATTGGCTGCAGGAATGTCATGATATGCTTGGAGAAGATTTCATATTCCAGCAAGACGGAACACCTGCACACTCTGCTCTCAGGACCCAGGATTTTCTGTAGCAACATTGTCCAGATTTCATCAAGAAAGATGACTGGCCACCCAACTCGATCCCAGGTATCAATCCACTTGACTTCCACGTCTGGGGAATCATGCTCGACAGATATCAAAAGTATCAGCCAAAGCCACAGAACATCACAGAGTTGAAGACTGTGCTGAAGAATATCTGGGAGAGTTTGCCTGAAGACCAGATCAAGAAGTCGATATTGTCAGTGAAGCGCTTGTCGGCATGTGTGAAGGCTAAGGGTGCATGGGCATTTTGAGCACCTGCTCCCGCAACAAATCATCTGAAACCCCCTTTACGTTCAGGGCCAAAAAAAACTTTTTAAAATGTTTTTATCACTTTATTATGACGTAATATTCCAATGTCAATTTCAAAATGTGGGTCTCTTTAGTTTTTTGGCCATATTTCAGCAAACTCTAAAGATATCAGCATGAAATTTGGCAATTGCATCAAAAACATTCCCAGGTATATGGCCTATAAATTTCATTGAAATCGCTATACACGCAGCCGAGATATTAAATATCATAAAGGGGTGCCCTTTTCACTTTTACACCCTGTATAATGATTTATTGATGATGTGTTGGTCATCAGCCTACGGCACTAGAAGATATGATTTGAAATTTTAATAACATAATTATGTTCTCATAATTATGTATTTTGCTATGTTTCTGTGATTCCTTTAGGTAAGATATTCCTCCTTTTGTTGAGTTTTAACTTCCATAGATCAGTCATGGTGCTTGGGATGGCCTAAACAGGTGTCAAATGCCCCATAAGTAGATTATTGACATCTGTTTGGATATTGGACATCTGTGGAACCCTTCTGAATGTTTCTAAATCTGAAGAGGTGCTATAAATAGTCTATTACATTACATTCATTAAATTACATTTTACTGGCAGAAAACTTTGGCCTGAACTCTATTAGCACCTTCACTTTGCCCTTCATTTTTTTGAACCAAGAACATCCAGCTTAATTTATTGTTTGAAATTTTTTCATATTCAGTCATTTTAACCTTGCAGCAGTGCGGCTATGCTAGTTAACTAAACAGCAAAAAAACAAGTTTGACTGAGTGGGAAAATTACACCTTAGCTTGTAAATTTGTGGTCATTGTTGAGCATGGTTTGTAATCCATTCTACAGTATTTAATTATAATGTAGAGTTCAGAGACTAGATTTCTGCACATTTATTTCAGCCTTTGATTGAATTTCTATTAAATTATGTGGAATAAAATATGGACGTAAATCTATCATGGTGCATCTTTCAGCTTTCATGTCCCATCTTAAAGCACACTTACAGTAGATCTTTGTTATTGTTATAACAGACTCAGTTATAACGTATACTCGGTTATAGCTTACTACAAGGTACAGCCCTGTGTGATGTGCTACCACTTTGGATGGTATTGGATATAACGTATCTTGAATGTAAGAACATGTAATGTACTAAATTTTACAGATCCATTAAGTACATTATAACAAAGTTCTCTACTGTATTTTTTTACTGCATACCCTACTTAGCCAGAACCAGGAACTTATGGACTGACCTATGGATTCTCAGCTACAGACTACAATTATATGAATTTTTACTATGGTATCTCACTATAATGCAACCATTGTCTGATGCTGTATGTGCATTATTATTATTATTATTATTATTATTATTATTATTATTATTATTATTATTATTATTAATATTATTATTATTATTATAACCTTGTGTCTAAAAAATTTCATGGCATTGCACGATAAGGAGAATAATTAGCATTTATACTTTTGTGTTTGCTAGTACTATAACAGTAGTTTAAAACATTCTAACTTAATTACTAAAAGACAGACTTTATAAGTGTTAAAAGACACTTTGAGATCAAACTGCTATACATCAGTAAAATTTATATCAGGGGGTCGGAAATGGGCACTCCAAAAAAAATGCTGCGCGATGCCACTGCTTAGCACACTATGAATGAAACTTCAGCATTGGCTCTACCATGCCTGACAAATTTATTTTTAGAGACTTCTACTCGGCTGTGTTTGATAGTTGTTGCGGAAACTGCAAACAAGCAATTGTTACATCTAAAACCACAGACTGAAGTATATTTAAGAACTATACAAAGTCTTTTTGGACCTGGTAATTTATTAGCTGTACTGACAATTATAGGCACGGTCGATCTCAGGCAGAACATCGAGATATATCGGATTGGATAATTAAATATGAGGATATTTCACACATCACAAGCCAGGCATCGTCATTTCCTGTAAGTTTTATTTAGGCTAAAGAAAACCCCTTGATTTAAAGTCATTATCATACACTGTCGTTGCCAACATTGCCTGATTATGTCGCAAAGGTGAATTCTATTATGCTATCAAAGGAAATTCCAAGATTGACCTAAGCTGCACTTTGTGTGATTGCAAACTGTTAAAGTGTCCTTGACTTTGCCCTTTTCTGTAATGACAATAAAAATTGTCTTGCTGCATCTCTGGAATTTTTTTAGAAATCTGCAGCAGAACTCCACACAAGAAGTAATCCAGTGTGCCAAAATTTTTATATAAACACTTTGCATTATTAAGGTTTAATTGATGTTATGGGATATTATAGATATTGTTGTCTCTATATTGATAATTTTTGAAAGGCCCTTTGGTGTGAAGCTTAATTTTGAGGAATTTTTGAACTCAATTCAAATTTTACCATTATATTTTTCATGCAGCATGCAAGAAATATCTCGTTTATTTGCGATGATTGTATCTTGTTTGCATTGAGAGGATGATGAACTGAAACTTGTTTCTCGGCCTAAATTTGTTCTATATTACAAGTATATTTTTCAATCGTGAAGCTATATGATGACAGAAGTCTGATGAGCGCGTCCGAAAGCCATCTTGGCTCACGAAGGATGTCTGGCAGCTACGGGACTGGTTCTCTAATTGGCTCAGATACTGATTCCCAGACAACCGTACAGCGACAGATTTTTACCACAATTGGATTTGTTGAGGTAATTGGACATAGGACGTTGTCTGTAACTTTGAATTTAAGCAACGGGATTTGAGCTTCAGGTTAAATCAAAGGGAATGTCACTTTAATTTGATCTTTGTCTAAAGGTAAATTTTTGATAAAAATTAGTGTTTCAAATGGGCCATAAAAGGCTATAAAATTATGCAAACACACACACATAATTATAATTAATTATAATACTAAAAACTCAGTTTATAATGGCTTATTCAATATTATAAAGCATGCTGGATTTTGTTACAACGCCTCGTTAAATCCTTTACTTTGTTTTCTGTTGCAATCTGCAATTTTAAACACTAGTGAATAATGACATGCTGAGAATAATGTCACTGGCATTAAATATCTGTTTAGCAAGCAGTAGACCTTTTATGATGTACTTTATCCTTTTATGATACACTGTTCCCAAAAACCATTAGCCATTTCTTACTGTAAACATACTATGGAACAGTATTTCATTAACAAGTAAGAAAAATCTTATATATTGGAATAGTTTGACTATTTTGATATGATTGATTTGTTGTTTAGGGATCTGTTGTAGCGGTTAAGAAGTTATATATCGATCGAATTGAAGAGAATGACAAGAATCTCATAACTGATATTCAAGAGGTCTGTATGTAGCCGTTTATCTTAGATGTTTTTGCCCTCGGTTTTGTGACAGTCCTATGTTGACATAGTTCATATCTATGTCTGCCTTTTGTAAATCTTGCTGTATCAAAGAAAAGCATCAACTCCCAGGAAATATTTAGGATATAATAGATGGTGATTCATGCATGCCTTGGTTACAGGGACGGCGCTGAGGGGGTGGGTCCGCAGGTCCGCGGGTCCGGACCCACCCAGCCTCGGGCAGGGGCACCCAAGCAAATCGTGCAAATCTGCAGAGAAAAATTTTTTCTTGGGGGAGAGGTAGTCTTATCCGGGTCCTGGTTGTGTAGATTGCATTAGACCCACCCAGCCAAAAAAAAACAGCGCCGCCTCTGCTTGGTTATTGATGCCTCTCTATAGTGCTATAGAGCCAATTCGTTTTTTGTAATGAACTGTAATGTAATGTAACAAAATATATATAATATATTTCCTCTTCTAGGCAGGCAGGTAACGGTACTTGTTTTTTTAATTCACCCCCAATATTTTATACTGTGTGGGTGTAGACCTACCATGCTAGCAGATGTGTGCTTGCGGTTGTCTGGTGGTTGTTCAGGATCAGGACCTCCCGTGTAATGGGAATAATGAATTTATGACCTTGCCTTGCTGGCCACTACCTCTAGGGCTCCCTCCGGGACTTGCAAGTATGAATTTTTATTTGTGGTCATTCATTGCTATCACAGTTGCCATGTGCGTTGTGAAAATAATTTTCAAGAAAATTAAGAGCATGAATTTTTTTTAGTTATCTGCTTTATGGAATGATAAAAAAAAGAACAGTTTGAAATTTCTTCAAAAGTGTTAAAATGGAATGCATTGAAGTATGCTAGATTCCTACATGTTCGAGTACATGTGGTCTTTGAGAACAACAATTCACAATCGATGTGTTTTATGACATTCTCTCTGACATTGTGGTTTTTTGCCACCGTGCTGAATGATTATGTATTATGTAATGTATATCTTATAATCTTAACCATTATTTTGTTATTCAGCAACTTGTTTTTGAAACAAATTGTGATAAATAGCTTGGCATAAAATACTGGGAGTGAATTAAAAACAAGTACCGGCAGGCATTCAGTAATGCTCCACAAATATATCAGTGATGAAACCTCTACCAGTACTTGTTAGAATACTGGTACTTTTAGAAAGCAAAGACAATGTAGTCTACACCTGGGCCAGGCCTAAGGCAGGAGGCATATAAAACTTTGAGATGAATATCTTTGGTTTTAAGCAATTTTGCCTATT
Source organism: Metaphire vulgaris (assembly GCA_018105865.1). Taxonomy (NCBI): domain Eukaryota; kingdom Metazoa; phylum Annelida; class Clitellata; order Crassiclitellata; family Megascolecidae; genus Metaphire; species Metaphire vulgaris. The sequence goes on from CM030861.1 coordinate 6,365,599, forward strand.
TCTAGAAAGTTATAAACTGTGCTGCTTGTCAGAAACACTCAAAACTGGGAATAGTTAAGGAAATCTCACTGTAAAAACGAAATCAATAAAGTATTTGAATGAAAGATGCAGATTTGTGGTACAATCACTTTGCAGTCTGCCAGTATTATATCCCGTAATTTTAACAATATTTAACATATATAGGACGGGAAGTTGGCAGAGTTGTAGCAATGTTGGATGATAGAGCAGAAGGTCACAGGTTCAAGACCCGCAGGAGTCCTAATGTCGACTCAGCCTTACTCACTAGAGGGCGGTGGTAAAATGAGGAGCAGTGGTAAAATGCTGTGAAAAGTCAAGCAGGTATGCTACGTGATGCACTAGCCCCGTATCTGTGGTATTGCATGCCTGGCTGAGTGCTATAGCAACGGAGGTCAGCACTGCCCTGTGAGCCCGTGAGGCTCGGGAAGGACTTTGAACTTTTTTGACTGACATATACTGGTATGTGTGGCTGTGAGCTGTAGCAAAATTTAATGATGATTGATGTAATAATTAATAATGAAAACATATTAGAGCTTTTAAACTTAATAAGTAACTTTTTTTGCAGATTACTAAACTTAATCATGAGAACCTCAATGATTTCGTTGGAATCTGCATAAAATATCCAAAAGTATGTTTCCTGATGGCGTACATGCAAAAGGGGAGTCTTCACGATGTGCTGCTCAACGAAAAATTCAATCTAACTTGGGACTTTCGATTTTCTTTGACTACTGATATTGTTAGGGTATGTTGCTGACGATGTTGTGCTGTTGGCTTAGAATGGGGTCCCCAAAGTACGGCCCACAGGCCAGATACAGCCTGCCAAGGCCTTTAATCTGGCCCATGACAAGAAATGAGCAACAGGTGCAAATCTATTATACATGTAGTAATCTCTTTTTTCGCTGTCTGTGTCATAGAGATATAGACTTTAATTATAACTTGCCTCAACTTTCAGCTGACTTACTCTTTAGTCTTTACCTTAAAAGGCATTTATAAGATGAAGTATTTTAAATCCTGCTAAAGATCTGCATTATCTGATGAACATTTAAATCTTATAATTATTTATTATAGAGTCTACATACTTTGAACCTCTGTTTGATACAATTTTATCGGAAATGCATCAATTTCATTTATCTCACAGTGGTTAAAAATCATTTCAATTGCAACTGATATTCTGCAGTCTACATTATGCACTGCATCATAATTCAGCAATAAATAGACTGTTATTGTCAGTTATTCATTCGCTGTATAGTGTATTTTATTCAATTTAATTTCTTGTGCATGAGGCCCGTGGAGCCGTCAGAAGTCAGCAATGTGGCCTGCGGCTGAAAAACTTTGGAGACCCCGGCTTAGACTTAAGCAGAACTGCACCAGCGGCCGAACCGACTAGACGCGGCTGCAAGAACTTAAGAGTTATTCATCAGTGCCGACAAAACTCACACCATGTCAGTGGTTCTCACACAGGGCAGTCCCTACTGAACCACTCTAAACCTTGTTATATTACATTATTATGTCAACAGATGGAAAAAATGCAACATTTTATTGTGAGGAACTTCATTAAAACAAGTCGATGCCTTCACCTATCTGGGCGCCATTATTGCAAGTGACGCCAGGTGCGAGAAGGAAGTACAATCACGTTTGGCAAAAGCCATGCAGCAAGTGCATCCTTGACCAAAATATGGAAAAAAAATCACGGAATATCGCTTACAATGAAAATTCTACTGTGGAAAGCATTGGTTTGGCCAATAGCAACATATGGCTGCGAGGGCTGGACATTGGCAAAAAACAGACAAAACTCGCATAGAGGCTTTCGAGATGAAAGGATTAAGAACAATACTTAGAGTGCCTTGCATAGCGGATAGAACCAATGAATGTACAATTAGTTCATTATTTTTGCATATTGCTCAGTGTATGAAATATTCCTTTTAAAATATTGAAGTTGTTTTGTATGAGCTAAGGACTAATGGCCGCCTGTATTTGTTACGTAATTTCTTCAGGGTATGATATATCTTCATAATAGCACAATTGGTTCACACGGCCATATGACCAGCTCCAACTGCCTTGTAGACAGTCGATGGATGTGCAGAATAACAGACTACGGCATGGGCAACATCAAGAAAATGCAGAAGAAACCAGAAGACAACATGACAAAATTTTACGGTGACAGCTATTACGAAAAAGAATAATTATTGGCTGCCAATAGTCATTAGTTTAGATAAAACTTCCAGCATTGAAACTTAAACTTTGTACTTTGCATCTTAAATTATTCTGATTGACACCTAAATTCAACCCCAGAAATCCGCCCCAAATTTATTCATTTTAGATCTTATGTGATTTCTTTATTGGATTCGACAATATGGAATTACGCTTCATACCAAGGAGCGAGCGGCCATCGACTGGTGTCAATAACATTATTAAAATGGCGCTATAGAAGTTGATATTTTTGTGCACAATCTGTGCATGTGTATCACTTCTTTCTAATGGCAACATTACCAGTTTCATGTAAACCTAAGACCAACATCTTCTGTTCCTCATCGATTTGTCAGCAATGTAATGCGCTTGGAAACATTATCTGCACAGATGCAATATAAATAGCCATTTTGATTGGTGGTTGATTGATTGATTGATTGATTGATTGATTGAATGCATGATGCATTCATATATTCTTGATTCTAGACATGCTTTGGAGTGCACCAGAATTGCTGAGGACGAGTCCAGAGGACTTGCCAATGTATGGCACCAAGGAAGGCGATGTCTATTCATTTGGAATCATAATGCAGGAAGTGGCTTTGCGTGATGAGCCGTACGCCACACTACTTGCAACACTGGAAACCGAAGGTTACAGAATATCAGTACAACTGAACATTCTGTAGACTGTTTATTAGTGTTTAAGCTGCTTGATTATTATGAGCCATACTTACTGGCTGTTTTATTAAATACTTGACTGAAATAGTGACTGAAATAGTTGTTACAATTGTGTAGTTATGGTGAAGAGATTGATCCAGTTGGAAGATCCTCCATTTCGTCCAAATGTACCTGCAATGATGTGCACTGAAGCGTGGATTGAACTCATGCAGAAGTGCTGGTCTGAGAACACTGGAGATAGACCAGCATTTTCTTCAATATTAAAGTCAATGGAGTTAATAAGTGGACGCAAGTTAGTGAGACTTTATTGAGAGAGATCTGTTTTCGACATTTGTTGTTGTTTTATGCTCAAAAGCCTTCAAATGTTCACTTTGTGAAAAACTGTCACAATGGGATGTCTTCAAAATGGGGAATATGATGTGCAATGCATTATGGGCGTTTAAGAGGCAAGGCAAACATTGAGTATTGATGTGAATTCATACAAATATGCCAACAACCCCTTTTAAATACTGGTAAGCACGAGAAAGAAAAATAGTGTGAAGAATTGTGGAAAATAAATCCACATAATTTGAAGGAAAATAAGATGAGTTCGGTCACTTAGTACGGTGGATTTGATAGTCAGTTTTGGTGCTTTGCACCATTTTCCAACAGATCCAGTGAAAGCCTGTGGTAATTGAGTACTTCATTATGTATTCTGTTTGAGAGACCATAATGTTTCTGTTCCAAAAACATGGAACTCTCTTCCCTCGGCTGTCAGACCTTCAAAATATTTGAGTATTTACAGATCTCCATTTTAAAAATCTCTTCCAGTCAGCATTTCTTCCATAGTTCTGTCTTGCTCTTTCCCACTGACTGATATCTGGAATGACCTGGTGTTTTGCAGAGGGTTTGGAGTACCATCTATTGATACCATTGAGTATTAGAACTAGTGCTTAAAAGTGTTTAATTATTATTTATAGCTATTATTATATGTTTTTATTTTTACATATTGATGGCATTTCTACATACTATTGCATTAGTGAAGCATATAAGTGGAAATAAGCTGTTGACATTTGTTAAATCAGAATTGCTTTCTTATATGTTAATAGGACAATAAATGTGATTGATAACATGTTACACATGTTGGAGCAGCATGCTGAACATTTGGAGGATCTGGTAAAGGAGCGCCAGGCTCAGCTGGACGAGGAGAAGAAAAACGTGGAGATGTTGCTATGTAACATGCTACCAAAGTTAGTATTCAAGATGGTGATTGAACCCAAGATGACGTTTCGAGATGTTTGGAAAGTGTTAACTATTTCAATAAAATTGAATTCCATTATCTTGGTGGCGTGGGTTGTCCCGTGGTTAGCAAGCCAGACTGCTAGATTCAAGCCTTAGTTGTAGTAGGAACTGTTCAGTTGTTTCTGATCCAAGCATTTGCTCAACTTTCCATTCTAAGACTTTCCTTTGTATGATTACCAAGTGAAAAGAAATGGCAATAAGTTAAAGCATGCTAACCATCCTCAATCAATCAATCAATCAGTCAACTTCTATAGCGCCACTATCATAATGCCCAGGGCATCAGCCGATGGCACACCAAATCCAAATAGAATTAGAGCCAGGTCAAGCCAGAAGATTCAGCTGGTGTAAAAAATGTTGGAGATGCCAACCCTCTTTTTATGGGTATTAAATCTATGAAGTGACCTTTAAACATTTTTGGCTATGGTTGTTATCGAAGATTGGCAATTTCATGACAGAAATGTTGTGCATATATTAAGGTTTATGACTTTGTACTGTGTTGAAATCTGAGAGTATTTGGAACTTAAGAGTATCAATATGTTGGCTTTATCTGTAAGTTGTTTACTTTGAATGATATGCAAGTCTGGAGATTGTCATGCTTCTGCCGTAATTTGATATTCCGTAACATGAGTAGCCATACATTAATAAGACAGTAACACAATAACAATACATTACAATACAATTGGAAGTCCTCGTTAGTATAGTAAGGATTCCCGTCTGCCATGCGAGAGACTGGGTTCAATTCCCAGACAAGGAGTTTAACCACTTGAGGACAAGAGGGCAAAGAATGAGATTACACAGCAAGACCATAATGTGAATGAATGGGTGGGTGGAACATAGTGGTTCTCACACATGGTAGATCATACCAAACCACTCTAAACCCTGTTATTAATATTGCTTAATATGAAGAATATAATTTCCAAATAAGATTAATTCTCGTCAGATACACATTGAGTCAATTCTGAGGTATTGAACTCGGTTCAGATGCAGTATTTTAATTCAAATATTTCTATAGAACCATAGTGGAGCAGCTGAAAGATGGAGAAAGAGTTATGCCTGAACTATTTGAAATGACATCCATATTTTTTTCTGACATTGTCAACTTCTTGGATTTGGCTTCAAAAAGTTCTCCATTACAGGTCTGAAATTTTATCTACTAACATGCTGGAGTAGATGTGTTTCTGAACAAAATAAAACCTGATTTTATCTAATGTGTGATCTTTGTCCAGCATGGAATTGATTATTGATATTTTGACATTTCAGTTACGACTTAAATATGGGTCATATACCGGTAGTTCAAGTGCATAGCCTTATAGTAAAATTTTGGAATTTTACTATAATAATTAATTAGTACGATAAAGATATAAAAGTATTGAGAAAAATTTCATTTTGGCATATTTGCCTTTCAAAGGCTTAAACATTGATTTTGTTCTCACAATCAGCGCCATGCAGTTCGTTTTAATTAAATTCACTCAGTTTTAAGTCCATTTGCAGTAGAATAAGATTTTATGCTTAAATAGTCTCTCTTATAATGTGATCTTATGTTGCCTATGTAGGTTTTATATGAAACTGTCTGGATTTTTAATAGACTGTTGACTTGTTGAATTCTGTCTACTCGCTTTTTGATGAGGTCACAGACAAGTATGAAGTCTATAAGGTATTGTCAGAATGAAATCTTTTGGGTGTGTAACCAGTAGCTTTGTATGACCTATAGAAACTACATATGGCTTCATATCTAGGGCTCATCCATATAGTACATGCACAAAAAGGCATATTTTCCGTTTGCATAGCGTATATAGACAAAGTCTCCTAAATTCGACCCCCTCCCCTTCAGTGCATACGTACTATATGGATGGACCCTTATGTCTTCAAGTAAATAATGTTTTTTAAGTGTTAATAAATCTAGTTTCAAAATATTTTACAAAATGAATTAAACTGTATTCCTAACATTGTCACGGATTAGGAATCAAAATTTTGGTCATTCTGACAATGCTAAATTTCTTGGCATAACTAAACAGCAGAATTTATTGTAAGACCCAAACCTGTGGGAAATCTCTTGGAGAATTACCAGAAGTTTTGAAATTCTATTTAGGATAGAACTTATACATTAATGCCCATGGAGGCATTCTCTTCACACTCCTGAACCTAGTGGGTGAGTTGGGTGGGTGAGAGGGTGGGCACCCGGGAGTCCTGTTGGAGTCCTATTGTCCTTGCAGTAAAATTGGGTATGGGGCAACTGTGGAGACATAGCCATTATATCAAATCCCCCCCCCATCCCTGCAACTAATGATAGAATCATTTGTTGCAGGGACTGGAGGGAAGTGTGACACCATTATCTCACACTCACCCTCCGGGGCCCTGATAGAATCATTGGTTGCAGAGACAGGAGGGCGAGCATGACATATTGGAGGTGGAGGTGGTCTATCATTAGTTGCAGTCAGTAGGGGGAATGTGGTTATTTAGTGGGGTGCAGAGATAAGAGATATGCTAATTTGGGTACCGGGTACCCATACAAAATTTGGACAGGTACCCGGGCAGCATTTTGAAAAAAGTGGCAGTCCTAAGTAGGTGGGTGGGCGGGTGGGTGGGTGGGTTTTGGGTGGGTTGGTGTATTAGGTGTTATAATTTTTCAAACTAGAATAGCTCATAGTTCATCATACGCTACAGATAACCGGTATAAAAACAGTTAAATTGTGGATATGTTGCTCAGTTGAATTGTGAAAATTTTACTTCAAAGTTCTAAGAATTAACTGACTGAGTCATATTTGAAAAGGTAGAAACGATTAATGACGAGTACCTCGTGGCCAGCGGGTTGCCGGTCCCGAATCTGAACCACGCAACAGAAATAGCGACAATGTCCCTCAGTCTGCTAAGCTGCTGTCTGACCTTCACCATTCCGCATCTGCCGACAGAAGTGCTGAAACTTCGAATTGGACTCCACTGTGGTAATAATAATAATAATATTGGTTAATACCAAATACAATAGATTTTATTTTATAATGAGTGCAGAAATTCCACGTGAATATTTTTTAGCTGCCTTGATAAGCTGTATAATATTATTATTATTATTATTATTATTATTATTATTTTATTATCCAGGACAATTTATATAGCGCTGTACGCGTGGTTTAAAATCCAAAATCAAAAGCGCTTTGACAACGCTGACATGTTAATGAAGGTCAGAAGGTGGCAATGTTAAAATCCACTGTGATGATGGAAAGAACTTTGCTGCCGTTAAGAAGTCCCGTGCAGAGTCCCTTAGTATATGTGCAGTATGTTCAGTGAGTAAAGTATACCTAAAGTCAAGCCTGTTTAATGTCATTCCTATTTATGACAACTCTGGGTCTTAACTCCTCTTGGTCTGTAGAATTCTACTCCTGGTCATTCAACTAGCAGTGCTCTATATTAAGCTGCTGCTGACGTCTCTAATTTAGTTAATTGATGTCAACTTGTCTCATTATGGCACCATTTAAACAGATGTTCAGGTCTCATGTCAGCAGAGATGATTGAACTTTGTAGGCATAGGCTCTGTTGTGCTGTTATTGAATTCCCAGGAAGTCTTAGGCCACATTTGTATAGTCAAAGAATCGATAATGTTATAACATACTAGAAATTCATAATGATACCATTAATGGTATTCTTAGTGGTAAAGATAGCTTCAAAGTGATTGCAGTGTAAGTGCTGAGCAGTGGCGGCTCCAGGATTTGGCAAGTGGGGGGCCGTTGGGGTGGAACTTCTAATCATGGGGGGCAACCATTTGTTGTTAGGTATGTAGTATTAAGTATAGGGTCCCAACAGGGGGCCACTGGGGGGATCAGGCACTCAATAGGGGGCACGGGTCCCTCTGTGGAGCCGCCACTGGTGCTGAGTGCCTCAGCTATGGCTGTCTTTTCGCACACCTGAATATAACTACGAGTTTTAATGTGAAAACTTCTTACATAAGAAGTATTTTCATTTATCAATGGACTGGAACTACGGTAGAGCTAATCTAGTATCAAGGGAAATGTGATGCATTTGTTTGATCCTATTGTTCTTGTTGACAGGATCTGTTGTTGGCGGTGTGATTGGTTACAAGACACCTCGATACTGTGTGTTTGGTGACACAGTCAACACTGCTTCAAGAATGCTGACTAGTGGATTGGGTAGACGTCTATTACCTCTTTACAATTGTTTACGCTTGGAAGATTTTTTATTAATTGTGGTGTTAAAACCGGATTAATTTGCATCTTTTATGAGATGTTAAAGCTGTGGTTCTTAACCAGGGAGGGGGTACTCGTACCCTGGGAGGTACTTGAAGGACTTTGTGGGGTACACAGAATGATCTGGAAAATTGGAAATACAGTGCAAAGGCAGTTTTAAAGACGTTTACTCTATACACTGTACAGATACTTTCTGTAGCAATTTTTGTACTAAAATTAGACATTCTAAAGAAAAAATTCCACTTTCTGGCATGTGCAAAATCTGTGACAGATGTGTGCTACAGTTTATAATTTTTTTGAATATATTGTGCAACATAAAAGCTTTAGTTCTTATATAAGATAGGCTGGTGGGAGTACTTTGCCCGCTTATACTTGTCTCAGAGGTCATAGAATCATAGAAAGGTTAAGAACCACTGTTTTAGAGAATGTTTTTAATTAAGGATTTATTTTGATATTAAGACAGATCATTTCCTGGAGTGTTTTAGCTGCTGGTTCCAATGATTAATACAGTAAGTTCAATCAATGTCAATCAATAAACTTCTATGGCACCACTATCATAATGTCCAGGGCATCAACCGATGGAAACCAGTGTTAATTTTTTTCTAGAGCTGTTATGAACTCAGTGGGAAACTCATCTCCTCTTCAGCCGGGCTCAACCCCCAAAATTACAAATTCCCCAGTTAATTTGCTCCTCTGGCTGACTTAGTATTATATTCAGCTTGTTATCCTTTGTTTCCGGGCATAGCTATTTTCCCCCTCACGGTCAGTGTTATTTTGAATCAATATCAGTCTGGTTCAGTTCAGATTGTTGCAAAAGTGTTAATTTTTTTAAAGCTGGTAGCTGTTATGAAGCCCTGTTTCAGTGTACTCCCACCCAAAAATGTTAACCTTCAGTGGAGTTTGTGCTGAACAAGTGGAGGAATTAAATCTGTCCCAAGGCCCTGGCAAATTGAACTACTTGATGTTTGGTAAATTTAACATGCTTTGAATCATGATCCATAATAGTACATAGAATGCCAGTTACCTCAGAAAATTAGCTTTTGTTTTGAATTTATACACAATTAATTATTCAAGTAGAATTGTCCGCAATAGTTTGCTTTGTCGTTAGACTTATTCCTGTCAGTGGCGGCTCTAGGATTTGGCAAGTGGGGGGGGGGGCCGTTGGGGTGGCAACTTCTAATCATGGGGGCAACCATTTGTTGTTTAATGTATGTAGCATTAAGTATAGGGTCCCAACTGGGGGGTCCCATCTGGGGGTCACTGGGGCCAGGCACTCACTAGGGGGGCACGGGCTCCCCGGTGGAGCCGCCACTGATTCCTGTATGTCGGTGTATTTGAATAATTAATTTTAGCTCTTAGAATTCACGCGAGTTCGGCGACATACGAAGAGCTGAGGAAAACTTCAGAATATCATTTGGTGAAGAGAGGCCAAATAGATGTGAAGGTAGACCAGCTGCCGCTATTAACCCTTGTATATAATACAAACCCAGTGTACCGTAACACAGTGCAGCACTGTTGTATTTCAATTATTGAGAAACGAAACTGGAATACATACAGTGTTCTTCGGTTGTGCTGTTCCTATAATGTGCTGACTTCAGATGTTTTCTTCACGGCGCCAAGTTCTTTCTTCGAGTTCTTTCTTTCATCTGAGTGGATTTTCGACATCGCTGCCTTCTGACCGTCATAGACATGTCAACGCTGTCAAAGCACTTTTGATTTTGGTTTTTATCTATTTTACAGTGCTATATAAATCGTACTGGATAATAATAATAATAATAATAATAATAATAATAATAATAATAATAATAATAATAATAATAATAATAATAATAATGGATGTCTTAGGAGGTAGTCCATTGTATCTTTGGCATCAAATTTAGGAATCACATTAGTCACCAAGATGGCTCTGGCTAGAGAGAGGGAGAGACTGGCAGCTATAATGATTTGCAGGCTACCTGTTGCAAATCCTGGTTTGAAAAATTTGCATGAGGGTTCATCCATACAATATGTGTATGCAAAGAGGAGGACGGTGTTGAATTTAGGAGATTTTACATATGTACGGTGTGCAAACGGGGGGTGGGTTGAATATATGCCTTTTTGTGTATGTGTTATATGAATGAGCCTGATTAATATTGAAAATCCTGTACTAGTAGATTTTATTCAAAAATCAATCAACTTATTTGATCTATAAAAATTCTATTAAGTATTCTGACAGCTGCATATATACTTTGTACCCAGGGTGCGATTTGTGACCTGGAGCAGTGGGGGTGGGGGGGATATGTCAAGCTTGGGGGATGTAGTTGTTGGGGAAATGTAGCAGTGGGGGGATGTAGTGGTGGAGGGGTGTAGCAGTGGGGGGATGCAGTTGGGCAGTGGAGGGGAAATCCCCTCCCCCCTACAAATCACACCCCGTTTGTACCAGACAGAAAGTGAATTTGTGTGTTGTTTGTTGAAAATGTGTCATAGGGTAAGGGTCTGATGAACACTTACTGGGTGAGAGGTAAAAAGAATTTCCGTCTCTCACTTCCTGACTTTGACACCATTCCACTGCAGTCAGACTAGAGTTCAAATATATTAAACAAATATCGTCAACAGATATCATTTACGTGATTATTTTATTTTGAATCCTGATGTAATTTTGTAAACTATGCTTTTCTAATAACGTTGAATGCAGGGTTTATTCAATGCCTTTTTGAAACAATACAGTAACACAGTTGTTAGCAATATACACCTGCAGATTTCCTTTTCGTAGCCCTGGTAGGAAAATTGATTTTAGTTTGCATTTCAGTTGTATTAAATAAAATTAATGAAATAGTGACTTCAGCCAAATTATTTTATGTGGTTGCTTTTAATATATTTGTGCTGCTAGTTTGTAAACTGTATTTTGTATTAAATTTGAATGCAAAGAGCATTTATATTATACCTTATTTAAATCTATAGATATTGTGTTATTTATTTAATTTTAAAATTATTAGTATTATCCCTTTCAGACCTACATGTAGTAGCCTGTTAGCGATCTCCGGTACTCTTTCCAAGATTTTACTACCGTCAGTACCATTTTATCAATTGTTCAAACCAAGTTAACAATGAAAGCAATTTGGTCAGCAAGACAGTAGCTATATCAATATTTTTTTAAAAAATTATTTCATACACAGTCTACCACATCAACTTGGCGTGATTTAATGTGGCTTAGGAGGCATTACTGCCTGGGAAAGCCACTGAGAGCCAGTGGCGGCAACACATGGAGAGCCAGAGGACCCGTGCCCTCCCCCCCTATTGAATGTCTGTTCCCCTGTTGGGACCATAAACTTACTACTACATACCTATCAACAAATGGCTGGTCCCATGCTTAGAAGTTGCCACCCAAACGGCCCCCACATGCCAAATCCTGGAGCCAGGCCTGAGGAGAGGGGGAGGGTGCAGCCGGTACATTGTTCCAGGGCCCATGGAGCTCAAAAGGGCCCGGGTCCGGTGATGATGATGTATAACAATAGTGTGAAACCATAAGAAGACTGACAAGCAAAAAATTCAACAACTTTTTCACACATTTGACTCGTGAATATATTTTTTTTACCGGGGCCCGGAAATTCTCTCGGCGGACCTGCCTGGAGCCGCCACTGCTAGGGACGCTAACGGGGCTTAAACCCGCTACTTCGTGTTCTTGACTTCAGTCGATGGTCGCGCCATGATTTGAATCGTAAGCCCTCATTGTTGAATCCAATAGGCCAGTCCGATTTTCCGGTCACAGTTATGGCCTATGGCGGGCCTAAGCTTAAATGGTGTGTGCGTGACGTGCCTGATGTCCATTGGCACAGTCACAAATTAAGAGGAAAGAGCGGTTAGAAGGGGGCTCTCTAGCTGATCAGGCCAAGACTAGTGGTTGTAATGGTGATAAGGTTGCAATCGAATAGATGTCGCATACATGGGCGTAGCCAGGAATTTGGCGGCAGACTATAGAATCCTACATACAAAATATATCTTATTTCAGAGTCTGAACTGCATTTTTGGGACAAGTCTCTGCCCCTTGTTTGACGCCTGCGGTGAGAGTACGCCCTAATTAATTAGAGCCTAGATCAGTGTTGCATACATGCTGGATAGGGGGAAATACCCCGTACCCCAGTCTTAGATTTAAACCAAAAATGTGCATCTCAGTGTGTAATGCGATGACAATTTCTCACCACTCCCCCGAAACCACCCCCTCGAACTGTCACAAATCCCCATGGCAGAGAAGAGGGTATGCAACCGGGGCATAGAGACGGGGTGGTATTATTATGGTATGACGGTATAAATACCCCCAAATCAGTCTACCTTAAAGTTTTTTATGTGACTTATATGTGGTTTATGGGCTGTCCATTAATTATGTCATTTTTGGGCAATTTTTGACCCCCTTCCCCTTGTCAACAACTCAACTTTCAGTTACCCCCCCCCCCATAATTACGTCAAAAACTTTTGACCCCCCCTCTAAGATCAATGACAGGTCCCAATAACAAAGTTATTATTTTGCGGTGATGACCATTTTTCCTGTTTTGCTCATCGAGTGTCAAAATGTGGCGGTGATGACCTTTTTTCCATTGTAATAAGTAGTATTCCGTGAAATTTCCTATTTTTGATTATTTTTATAAAGTGAAATTGTTGACGTCAACTTCTCTTGACCCCACCCCCGCTTCCTCTGTCAACAACTGTCAAACTTTTTCAAACCCCTTCCCCTAAATTGTTGACGTAATTAATGGACAGTCCCTTATGTGGTTTATAGTTAAGATTTATACCTCCAAAATATTTATACTCCCGAATCAAATTCCTGGCTACACCTATGTACAGTGGCGGTTCCACGTGGGGATGAGTGGGGATGCATCCCCCACCGGACTTTCGGACTTATTTTTTCTTGTGAAACCTACTTTTGAGTAAAAGTCTTGTAAAACTAACCGGGGATGACCTTTTTTGCTTGTCAACCTATTTTTCGGTAAAAAATAGTAAAATGAGAGATAACATTTCTTTTTTCCAGCCTTTTTCGGCATAGTTTAGTTACTTTTCCCTTTTATTTTCACCCCACCACCACCACCACCACCAGCTTTCTATGAATTCATTCATCCCCCCACCAAGAAATCCTGGAACCGCCACTGTCTCTGTAATCTGTAATTCTGTATGCAACGCTGGTCTAGACTCACCAGAATTTTTATATAAATAGTTGTTACAATCATTTTCGACACATCAACGACTACAGCAATACTCGTTAACAATCACCGGGTCCCAGAAATCATGGCTGGCATGCTACATATAGGATACATCTCACTTAACTTTCAGGCTGAAGCTTAGGCCTACTTATTAAACGACTGCAGAGGCAACTGAGCATAGATGGCCATTGACTAACTGTCTTCCGTCTTTTTTGCCATTAGGCCTACGACCGGAAACTTTTCTATAATATATCTGCAGGCTTTTATAAATTTGGATGGGAATGTACAACCGTGAATAGAACATGAGCGTAGCCAGGATCCCGATGCTAGCAGGGGCGGATCTATGAGGGCACAGGGCACGTCCTCCTCAAATCGACCCAGAAAATGTTGTGTGAGTTTCTCATAATGACATAATGCCGAAAAGTTTGAAAGGTACGAATAAGCAAACTAGTGTCGTTTTTCCATCCCTTTCCATAGGCCTAGCGTTAACACCGTGCATCAATTCATAATAAAGGGGCGAGACAAGACAGAATGGAGCATGGAACACGATGTGCTCTTCAAACAGAAATTCTGGATCCGCCCCTGGATGTAAAGATACGTTTCTCACATCGTGACGCATATATAGGCCTAAACGTATACTAGATTTGACATTGTCCAAATTAGAAAGACAGAGGAGAGAGACACAGACAGATAGGGGCGTAACGACGGGGGTATATCGGTATATAAACCCCCCAAAATCAGTCTACCTTAAAATTTTTAATGTGCTTTTAATATTTTTAATTTTTTAAAGATTTATACCCTCAAATCACATTATACCCGCCCAAATTCCTGGCAACGCCCCTGCAGACAGATTGAGAGAGAGAGAGAGAGAGAGAGAGAGAGAGAGAGAGAGAGAGAGAGAGAGAGAGAGAGGGAGGGAGGGAGAGAGAGAGAACCATATGAACCTCAAGCCAATCAGACGATCCGTCTACGCTCATGATATGTGGAAGGTTGCTATAACAGGTGTCTCTAGATCTCTTCTTTCTACACGATTTCTGTTCTCCGGCCGCCGTTCAGCCGCGCCCCGGTCATCTGCTTCCGACCGGGCTTCTCGGCGATCAGTCTCCGCTCCGGACTGTAGTTGTTCCAGAGTCCGCAGAGAACCTCGCCGGCCACCACTTCGCCCATGTTCATCCCTATGAGACGGACGATGAACATTCCGTCGCGACGGAGATAGTTCTCGGTGAACTTCGCCAGGATGCCCGGCTCCCGCTGCGTGCTGTCGAAGGCGCGCAGCTGCCGGCGCACGTACTGGACCTGCCCGGGCCAGTAGAGGGCCCGGAACAGCCACCGGAAGAAGTTGACGAAGCTGACCGCCGTGACGGCGACGAACCAGAACCAGACGAACAGGAAGATCTTCTCGTTGAAGAGATTAATCGTCAGGGCGCACTGGACGACGTAGCTGTGGAGACGAGACTGGTGGCGGATCTGGAACTCGCAGACGGTCACGCGCGGGAACAGCTCCGACTGCGTCCAGTCCTGACCGCGCAGCAGCCGTTCCACGATGTAAGCACCGTACAGGTGATAGTCGTTGACGAGCAGCGCGTCGAGCAGGAACAACTGTCCGACGGCGTTGATCAGGTAGACCACCTTGATGGTCAGGTAGGCCGTGATGAGGTAGTTGCCGTAGAGCCGGCCGCCGACGACGCAACACACCTTGGCGATGAAGTGTTTGATTCGGACGAAACAGCCGGTGCGGTAGTCTCTCTGGGCCAGGAGGTAACGGTCCATCTGGTTGACGATGTAGCGGATCGCCTTTTCCCTGATCTCCAGGTAGGAAGCTTCCGAACAGACGTGCGCGGCGTCCATGAGCGTGCTCAGGTTGATGCCGGATCGCTTGTTCAGGAACCGCCACACCTGACACGGAACGAACGACAGGACGCCCTGGAATATCAGGATCAGCGGCACCCACTGGTAGTAGCTGACGCGCTGCTGCTTCGACCGATCGTCGAAGTGCTCCTCGGGGATGATCTTGTCCATCGGGAGGTTGTACGTGTTGCCCACCCAGCAGACGGCGTTCGTGTACTCCGTCTGGGAGTCGGTGAACTCCGCCGGACACCAGCAGTTCATCGGCGTCCCGACGAACTGCTTCGTGCTGACGAGAAACGCGAAACAGACGAGCACGACGACCGTATACTGGCGACTGAGACGGTCGACGTAGTCGTCGTCGACGTGGCATTTTATCTCCTTTATGCTGAGAACCGATTTGAACAACCGATCCATAACGGTCGCTAGGTGCAGGGGTACTCAAACGGCGGCCCGCGGGCGAGATCCGGTCCGCCGAGGGGCGTGAAGTGGTCCGCGAAGATACTGAAACGACAAATAACTTTATTTTCTAATATCTACTAAAGTTGATATTTTTCGTGTCTTTTTTCAACTTACATGTTTTCTATTACTTAAGTACAAGGCCGTCAAATCATTGTTTTCCAGGGGTGGGAAAGACTTTCGACTGCAAGGTAGGCAGTGTTTTTAAAATACCTATGCAGTATGCAAATTGTGTTTTGTCCATAGTACATGCTACATACGATACTACATAGTATAAACCAGTGATTGTACTAAAATTATAAAAGCAATTGAGAACACAATGATTTTAGAAACACAAAAATTCGCGAAAATGTTTTCCTCTAAAAAATCAGGTGGGGCAACGGCACTCTCCAAATGACGTCCCTGCTTAAGTACTATATTGTTGTAACTAATAAATATATTTACCTGGCCCTCGAGCAATGTCCCCTCTAATTTTTTGTAGTTTGTGTGCGCAGGAAATTTCTTGTGTGCAAAATTTTACATGGATAGTCAACTTCTGTGCGCGCTCAGAATTTGTCCGTAATCAACATAATCAACATTAGGCTACTTACTGTATTTGCTAACAAGTTAATACGTCTCATAACACTGTTATCGGCCAATGATCCACTTTTTACAATTTTCTCAACAGTTTGGAATATAAACACATTTATTGGCGTTAACTTTGATGAAAAAATGGTGGAGGCGCAAACCCTATACCTTCCCTTTCCTATAGTAGCCTTTCAAAAAGTGGGTCTCTAGTCTAGAGGCCTAATAGAAGCTTACGACTATGATTACACATGGCGGTTTAACCATATAAGACATTCATTAGTTTAAAAACATCAAGCATCACAAATGAAGCATTACAAATTTGCAAAGAGATTATGATTTTCATGCATTTAGAGTTTCTCTTTGATCCTCACTATGTGCCCATTCGATCCAGGTCAAATGACGCCTCTGGTCTAGATGGTATTTTTCTAATTCAGTGTTCGCCAAAAGTGGGTCGCAGGGCTCAGTCTTAAGAAATTTATATACATGCAATCCTCCATACACAGCTTGTATTAAAATAATTAATGTTTTATGAAACTTTTACGCAATTTTAGTCTGCAATAAGTTTGCAGGGCCACGGCATGTTACAAAGCCACTGACGTGAGTCACACAGTTCCAAAAGTTTTGGTAGCCCTGGTCTATAGTACTTTTTAAAATTTAATCTTATTTCACAATAACGCAAGCAAAGCGTATTCAGACCATTTTGCTCTGAACCTCCGATAACAACAGGGAATCTCTGGTTGATTTTAGTGCTCAACCTAGCGGTTAAGCGAATTTGCCATACTCATAGGATTTTTAAGACGCGTAACAAAAGTTTGTTCCTGGTGTGACGAGCAGCGACCTAAATAGGACTCGTTTACTTACTTACTTGTCTAGGGGAAACTACTTTGGCACTAACTCGCACATTTTAACTGACAAAACTATTCTTCTTATAAAATCTCGCTTTAATCTTAATTAAACATTCAACTCTTCCGCCATAGCGGCTATCAATAGGCAGTGCTATATAACTCTAATCAATGTTTTAAAACGTCCAGCGACAGCAACTATCTTAGCAACTAGTTACTAATATAAATAACAGCTGATAACATCTTCCACACAAAATCAATGAAAATGAAACAAATGTGCCCTTGCACGAAAACCAATTCGATATACTAATTCACGAATATTAAGCGAACTGAAATCTCGGTTCAGATTTAAATAAAAGCAATTTAAACTAAAACAACGAAGAGCAGAAACGAATCGCTGCAATCGAACGTCCGCCTTCTTCTTCGGCCACCGTCGAACTCTTCTTCTTCGAAAAAGACGCACTTTCAAAACGTAACTGCCTTCAGCAACGGCTCTTGCGACCAATCACGCCCGTCGTCTCATCACGCCTTCTATAACGTGAATTCCTATTTGCTCACATAAACATAGAGCAAACATAATAAACTTCACATACAAACCTACCAACATTCCAATCATTTGCTATCTATGCTTCAATCTACCCTTTATCACACCCTAGCACTCGAGCCTACGTGGTGGATTACCACGTCAACTCAGATGCAGTGGCTGTGACGACATCAAAAGAAATTGCGAAGCAAACTTTGGCTTACACCAATTTCAACTTATCCAAA
Organism: Metaphire vulgaris; assembly: GCA_018105865.1. Classification (NCBI taxonomy): domain Eukaryota; kingdom Metazoa; phylum Annelida; class Clitellata; order Crassiclitellata; family Megascolecidae; genus Metaphire; species Metaphire vulgaris. The sequence continues at coordinate 6,383,608 of CM030861.1, forward strand.
ATGGAATTAATATTACAAAGGAATAAACAAGAACCAACAACTGAGAACAACTGCAAAAATTATGCTATCTACGTGGTTATATCACAAAACTATCTAACTTAGCTTAAGCTACAGTAACACTTACATTCTATTTTTACTTCCAACACTTACTTACAACGCCTAAACTAGTTACTTATTCTACCTATTCTGATGGTCAACTTAACTCTATAGGACATCCATACATACTTAAGTATCAATAAAGTAAAAGAGTAAATCAGTCTATGAGCAAAACTCATAATCATTAGATGCTGTATTAAGCATAACCTAAGAAACTCAGCAAAACTACTGCACTGTACTGAAAAAAATATAGGCTTCCTATCGGGTCTCAAGGGACTTACATATCTCACACATGAGAATGTCTTTGGCATTTCTCTAAGATATTTCAAAGGGGCTTGACCCAACAATACTGAATCATTGCGACCATAATCCTCTAAATTATAGACAACTGACTTTCCATCAGCTTCCACTGAGATGCTATGTTTATTCATCCAATCAACTGACAATTGGGTATGTTCCCCATTGACAACTTTTGTGTTGTCAGGACTTAGTCTATGTGGTGAAACATATGCGGGTTGAGCATATTGTTTAAGCAAGATCTCATATGCGATAAGATCAGTCTGTTTAGGTTTCTTGTTGAACATCTGTTCATGTTGCATAATCAGAGATTTCAATTCCTCTGTTAGACCTGACCCCAAATGTTTTGCTTTGTCCAGTACCAGTTCTTCAAAAGAACACTGGACGTTCTCTGTTGTTTCTATTGCATTGGCAGTTTCAAGTGGGTTTGTAACTGTGCATGCAACAGTTTTAACAAATTCTTGTTCACTTTTATTGTGAAACATTTTCTTTCTACCAACATGAACCTTCGAAAGATTTACATGCCACAACAGCATTTGTTTTTTCTTGACTGGGATGAAGTCAACGTAGTTCTGCCTGATTTCTGACATGACATCACTACCTGGGACTGTAATGAACTCCTTGGGCAAACAACACCGAACAGGAACATCTGTCAACATCTTACATACTATCTGTCCTGTATGCACGGGAATGGGAACTGCATCTGGGTAATGAGCACACAAGTCCATTTTTATCAACAACCACCTGTTGCTTGACTTGCTGTACTCTGGAACTGATTCTCGACGTCTTCAGCAATACGGTCAAACACATAGGTCATTCTTGGTAAGCTTTGGGATTGTTCAATGTTACCGTATTTACTTGCATTGAGTTTCTGGGATATATCGCGTGTGTGTGCATATTCCTTAACATCTTTGTTAATTGATTGCCAATAAAAATGTTTAATGATTTTTGTTTGATTTTGTGTATTACTAGTTGTCGGACGCCGGAATGTCATGTGACAATTCTAACAGACGCCTACAGATTTGCAATGGGGCAACGATCTGCAAAAGACCTAAATCCGCCTCCTGTGGACACTCAGATTCCACAAATCTTCGTACCAAAAGACCATCATAAACACAGTATGAGATTTTATGCCCTGGAGTATCAAACAGGACAACTTCCTCAAATAACATCTTCAGACTCTCATCAGTCTGTTGCAACCTAACTAGGTCATCATGGGACAAAGACAACTCTTTCCCAATAAATTCATCGCATGACCCACTTGGACGATTCAACAAACCACTTGGCGATTCAATAAACCACTTGGCGATTCAACAAACCACTTGGCCGATTCAATAAACCACTTGGCGATTCAACATACCACTTGGGCGATTCAATAAACCACTTGGCGATTCAACATCCCTGAACCACCAACAACATCATTAGGAAAAACCTGTGGAACTACTGGGCGATTCAACCTCATGGAACCCCCACCAACAACAACATCATCAGAAAAACCATGTGGGTCCTGGACACCACTGGAGTCACACGACTCATCAAAAACAACCTCCTCATCAACAGTACTTGGAGCTACATCATCAGCATCAACACACTGTGAATTTACAGTAGACTCAATAAGTCTTCCTCAAACAGACTCTCTAAATTAAAATCAAAATTATAATAATCATCTGGATTATATGTGACCTCTGCTTTCTTATCTAATGAATCTTTCTCAAGATCAATTAATGATTTGATTTTAGCCCGAGTCACCACAAATGAATCCATGAGTTCCTCATCAACTCGACAATCCACATCAGCTCCAATCAAAACATCAATCGAATGGGGTAATTGATCGATGAGACCACACAACACTTCTCCACGATGAAAAAAACACAATCAAGGTTCACCAACACCAAAGGAATTTGGATAACATCCCCAGTTATACCTTTAATCAAACGACATTCGCCTGTATCTTTGTATTCATCAGGATTTATTCGTTTCTTTACTGATTAGAGTCTGCGATGAACCTGTGTCACGAAAGGAAATAATTTGTCTTGTTTGTTTGTCTGCATTTACAATTGTAGCTTGGGAACAATAGGGTCTGAAACTGGTTGGTACTGTGTCCAAACTATGTGTAACTTGTTGCACAAAGTTTTTACGTTTGGACCAGCAAAATTTGAGCCTGGCTCAAAATTTGCCTTTTCATTTCTCTGTCGTTTTAAAGCAAAACATTGGTCTAAACCATGTCCATTCCTATGGCAGAATGCACATTTCTGGGTTGAGGGCAGCCCATTTTACCACTCCTGAAATTTGAGTTCCTCCCTGTGTATTGGAATGTGGAAAATTTCTCAAATTGGCATTATTTTCATCTGGCAATGTCTTAGAAGTGACATTTTGATTTAATTGATGTCTCCAATTAGTGCAACTGTTGGCATTTTCTCTACCAGTATTGTATCTATTTGTTTGGGTTGCATTGTGCTCATGTCTGTATGCATTTGGAGCAAACTTGTGTCTGTTGTATGTGTCACTGCTATTTGAATAATTTCTGTGAATAGCAACAAACTGATCAGCAAATCTAGCTAATTCAACAAGTGAATTGGCTTGTTTGTCCATAAGCCAAGTTTTCAGAACATTATCATTTACTTTGTTCAAAAATTGTTCCATTTTAAACAATTCTTTGATTTTTTCTGGGTCATCTTGAGCCTTATGACCAAGCAAAAATCTCTGAAAAGGCCAATTTAACCTAGTTGCAAAATGTGTATACGTTTTTCAGATTGGTCCTTGTTGAGCTGCCTGAACTTTAATCTATATGCTTTGGGAACCAATTGAAACATATTTAGGATGGCTTCTTTGATAAAGTCATAGTCTTGGACCTGCTCAGCAGTCAGTTCTACAAAGACTTTTAAGATCTTACCACTTATCTGAGTTTGAAGCATAGCAGGCCATTTATTTTTCTCAATCTGGAAGTTCAGCATTGTTCGTTCGAACAGAGTCAAGTAGGAGTCAATATCTGTACTCTCATTAAACCTAGGAGTGCTTTCTAGCATTTTCACTAGCTTTATCAGGACTACCTGCACTAGTCCTATCACTACTTACTGACTCACTTTGCAAGGTCAACTTATGCAACTCAATCTTCTCATTGGACTGAATTTGAGCTTGTTGAATTTGAGCTTGTTGAATTTGAGTTTGGGTCTGGGCATCAAGTTGAGCTTGCTGCTGAAGCTGGGCATCAAGTTGAGCTTTTGGGTCTGGGCATCAAGTTGAGCTTTTTGGGCATCAAGTTCTAACTTACGCATCTCTAACTGTACCTCTAATTTCTTAAGGACAATGGCCTCAGATTCTATTGGATTGTGGTTGGAATTTTGAGAAGTCCTACTGCCAACACTCTCAATATCTGTCTGTCTGTCTTCACCCAATCCTGTCACACATAATTTAATCAGCTTTGCCCTCAATTGGTCCTTGTTACCCCTCATTTCGACCCCTTTTGAAAGCAAATTTTCCCTTAAGTCTTCTACATTCATAGATAAAATGTCTTCAACCGACCATGCATCAGGGAGTGCTGGGTTTTCCATACTTAAAGATATGCAGAATATACAAATTCAATGCAAAACAACTAATCAAAACACACAGCAATATTCAACACAAAAGCAGTAATAATCAATTTAAACTACTGATACTACTTACAATGAACGAGGAGACAAAACTCAAACCCTATTTCACTCTTAAAATTCACTAGGCCTCCTCAATTAATTAAATAAAAGAGCCTAAAATTCTGCTTTTTCTTATTACACGGAGTGGAGCAGCGTCGCCCGCTTATCCTTGTGCGACGACAACTTACAACTAGATTCAAATCTACCGGACCTGAGCCTACCCACATGTGACGAGCAGCGACCTAAATAGGACTCGTTTACTTACTTACTTGTCTAGGGGAAACTACTTTGGCACTAACTCGCACATTTTAACTGACAAAACTATTCTTCTTATAAAATCTCGCTTTAATCTTAATTAAACATTCAACTCTTCCGCCATAGCGGCTATCAATAGGCAGTGCTATATAACTCTAATCAATGTTTTAAAACGTCCAGCGACAGCAACTATCTTAGCAACTAGTTACTAATATAAATAATAGCTGATAACATCTTCCACACAAAATCAATGAAAATGAAACAAATGTGCCCTTGCACGAAAACCAATTCGATATACTAATTCACGAATATTAAGCGAACTGAAATCTCGGTTCAGATTTAAATAAAAGCAATTTAAACTAAAACAACGAAGAGCAGAAACGAATCGCTGCAATCGAACGTCCGCCTTCTTCTTCGGCCACCGTCGAACTCTTCTTCTTCGAAAAAGACGCACTTTCAAAACGTAACTGCCTTCAGCAACGGCTCTTGCGACCAATCACGCCCGTCGTCTCATCACGCCTTCTATAACGTGAATTCCTATTTGCTCACATAAACATAGAGCAAACATAATAAACTTCACATACAAACCTACCAACATTCCAATCATTTGCTATCTATGCTTCAATCTACCCCTTTATCACACTGGAAAAATTTTAAAAAAAGATAACTTAAGAAATTCCAATATCTATTTCTCTCATTTCGTCTTATATGGCAAAAATATGAATAATTTTGTCTAATATATTTGCCATATTCTTATTCGAATTGAATCAGAGCTTTTCTTTTGCCATTTATTCAAAACTCAGAAGATTCCTTTCAACCAACGTTCGCCAGATGACGCAATGCATTTTTCATATTACATGCTATTATTAGGGTCGCGACACGTTACAAACCCGTTGAAATGGGCTGCAGTTCCAAATTGTTCGGAAAACTCTGTTCTAATTGATTTCTTCTCTTGTTCTTCAACATATTCATTAGGCTAAATAGCGGTTCACAGTTTGCGCTGGATGTCAGACATCTTCCTCCTATATCCATTCGATTTGCTAGTTCTTGAAACTATTCACAACCAAGCTCAACCATGAACTCTTTTTAAAAAGTCGCTGTTCGTTTTCATTTCAAACATAGGCGTAAACTTCTATTAGGCCTCTAGGGCCTATAGGCTCAAGTTCCCCCATTTGAGATGCTACCATCGGGAATGGGGAAGGTACAGGGCTCGGTTCTTCCCACTTTTTCTTTTAAGTTTACGTAAACTATTTCAAATTTTTATTATAAAACATTTCTAATGCTGGTTTTCTGTTCTTTTAATTTTATCGATATTTGGAACCGTGTGCTTTGCACAAATCATTAAATAAAAGACCTTTAGGTCATAGTCTAGACCAGAAGTTAGTAACTGTATGGAGCCGTTACAAGTTCACAACAAAGCGCGACTCTTTATCCTATAATTACGTCAAAAACTTTTGATCCCCCCTCTAGATCAATGACAGGTCCCAATAACAAGGTTATTATTTTTTTGGTGATTACCATTTTCTCCCTGTTTTGCTCATCGAGTGTCAAAATGTGGTGGTGATGACCTTTTTTCCATGTTCTTTTCAATTGTAATAAGTAGTATTTCATGAAATTTCCTATTTTTGATTATTTGTAAAAAAGTGAAATTGTTGACGTCAAATTCTCTTGACCCTCCCCCTCCCCTCCCCTCCCCTGCCAACAACTGTCAAACTTTTTCAAACCCTCTCCCCTAAATTGTTGACGTAATTAATGGACAGCCCCTATGGTGTGATGACAACGTTTACTTGACGTCATTGATAAATATTCAAATATTTCTTGGTTTAAAACCAGAGGCGTCATTTGGGGGAGCCTGGGGGGCCACGCCCCCCAAGGAAATGAAAATATTAATTTATAATGTATTAATGTGCAACAAAAAACAAAAACACGGACGTCATTTGCGTTTGGGGGGCAAAAAAAGGTCAGCAGCCCCTAAAGCCCTAAAGGAGCGAGTAACCTGAAGTAACACCTGTGGAGCGCCGCTGAGGGAAAAGGAGACGGCGACTAGGAACCTGGATTTCTCAGTTCCACTCTCGATCAGCGCCACTCTTCGCTGGTCTTCGGTGGCTTTGGCTGTAGTAGAATCCAAGGAACAGAGCCAGCTGACCGTCTTCCATGCATATAAGCGGCATCTATAAATTCCATCTGTAGCTTTGACGTCCCGTTCAATGGAAACTTTGTGATACTCAACCGATTGGAACGCTAACTCATGGCGTCTGACTGTGAACCATAGGCCTACAATGGAAACAAAGTAGTTTATTTATTTATTTATTTATTTATTTATTTATTTATTTATAGATAGATCTAGCCATTATATAATACAGGTCTATAAATCTACACTGTCAATGGCGGTTCCAAGAATTCTTGGTGGGGGGATGCAATGAATTATTAGGAGGTTAGTGGGGGAGGGGTGTGAAATGAAAGCCCGAAAAAGGCTGACAAGCAAAAAAGGTCATCAGCTCTGTTTTTGCACACACACAAAAACCCGGCGGACATAGGCTACTGTAACCCCCTCGAAACGCTGACAAGCAAAAAAGAAAGCTCGGTGGGGGTGCATCCCCAGTCATACCCAACGTAGAACCGCCCTGTACATTGCATCCTGCATTAATTGTTAACGAGCAGTTCAATATATATTAGTCTTAGAACTGCCAGCGATGAAGACATAATCTGCCTGTAGCAGTGTCGTTGCTAAATACGGGCTAGAGGTGATTTAATTGTTGTAGTTCCCTCCGCCCCGAAATATGAGGCTGATATATCTTGTGCTTGGCAGTATACAAACAGAGGCGACTCCCAGGGGCGCAGTCAGGAATTTGATTTCGGGGTATAATGTGATTTGTGGGTATAAATCTTTAAAAACTTTAAAAATCTTAAAAAACACATTAAAAATTTTAAGGTAGCTTGATTTTTTTGGGGTGGTATATATACCGATATACCCCCGTCGCGACGCCCCTGGCGACTCAACAGGGGTCGGGGCCCGGTAGCCCGTGTTCCTATTGTATGCCTCCCCCCATTGGCTACACACTTTAGTGCACCCATTCTAGGCAACATGATTAGTCCAGGTTTACGAAAAATAGTTGGCCCCATGCTTAGAAGTTGCCAACCCAACGACCCCCCTCTTGCCAAACCTGGAGCCGCCACTGCATATATATACCAAAATTATGTTCGTCGTCGTTTGCTTTGGCTATGAATCCTCCTTTGTCCTTCCTTTCTCAAGTGAACTTTGACATTTAGGCCTTAATTAGCCATACCTGTACATGCATTGTTTCACTCGTTTTTATTAAGGCATATATAGGCCTACAGTTTATATCAGTCTTAAAGTTGATGTTAGACAGTGTTTTATCCAGACTACAGGCATTTGGGAGGGGGAATTGACATGACTGAAGGTGAAGAGACATAGTTCGATGTAAAATTTAAATTTGTGTTGGTGCTGATTTATTTGGGCGGGGAAATTTTGAGGTTTGAGGGAACCTACCTCTAACAGGCATTGATAAGACACTGGATGTTCAATTACGCTGTACTATGGAGCTGTTCATTAATTACGTCAACAATTTAGGGGAGGGGGTTTGAAAAGTTTGACACAGTTGTTGACAGGGGGAGGGGAGTAAAGAGAAGTTGACGTCAACAATTTCACTTTTTACAAATAATCAAAAATATGAAATTTCATGGAATACTGCTTATTACGATGGAAAAAAGCATGGCAAAAAAGGTATTTACCACCACATTTTGACACTCGATGATCAAAACAGGAAAAAATGGTCATCACCGCAAAAATAATAACCTTGTTATTGGGACCTGTCATTGATCTTGGGGGGAGGTCAAAAGTTTTTGGCGCAATTATTGGGGAGTAACTGAAAGTTGACAGTTGTTGACAAGGGGAGGGGGTCAAAAATTGTCCAAAAATTGTTGACATAATTAATGGACAGCCCCTATGAGCCAGAGGCGAAGCCAAGAATATCATTGGGAGGGGGTATAATGTGACTGGGGCGGATATAAATCTTAAAAACTTTGAAAATCTTAAGAAACACATTAAAAATTGTAAGGTAGTCTGATTTAGGGGGTATATATACTGATATACCCCGTCGCTACGCCCCTGCTATAAGCCTGGTGCTGCCGATGCAGACAAAATTTAGAAAGCGATAATCTTGTCTGCGTTTTCTCTCGGCAAATTTGACGGCGAATATTAACCCTGTATTTGGCCACAGAGCCGCAGCGAGGGTATCCGGCGCCCGGGGGCAAAGTGGGTATTTGTACAAAGCAAGCGGTTCCAAATATTTATAGAAGTAAAAGAACGGAAATCAACGATATTACAATAGAGATTTGAAATCATTGACGTATAGACGTGGAAGAAAAAGTGGGGGAGTCGAACCCCTGTGCCTTCCCCATTCCCTACCTTAGCCTCTCTAAATGGGTGACTTGCGCCTTGAGGCCTAGTAGAGGTTTACGCCTATGTTTGAAATGAAAACGAACAGCGACTTCTTTTAAGAGTTCATGGTTGCGCTTGATTGTGAACAGATTCAAGATCTAGCAAATTGAGTGGATATAGGAACTTAGGAAGAACATGTCTGACATTGAACGCAAACTGTGAACCGCAATATAGCTTAATGAATACGTTGAAGAGCAAGATAAGGAATCAATTAGAGCAATGCTTTCCAAACATTTGGGAACTACGCCCAACTTCAGCGGTTTTGTAACGTGCCGCGACCCTAATACTAACATGTAATGATGTAATAATGCATTACGCTATCTGGCGAACGATGGTTGAAAGGAATCTTCTGAGTTTTTGAATAAACGGCAAAACAAAAGCTCTGATTCAATTTGAATGAAAAATGTGGCAACTATATTAAGGAGAATTATTCATAATTTTTCCAAATAAGACAAGTGAGAGAAATAAATATTGAAATTTCTTGAAAATTGTCTCTCTTAAACTTTTGCCAGTAACATACCTTTATTACGCGTCTTAAAAATCTTATGAGTATAGCAAAATCGCTTAACCGCTGGGTTACCATCCCTGGTAATAAGATCCTTATTGTTAGTGGAATTTCGGAGCAAAATGATCGAATACGCTTTCCTGGCGTTAATGCACTACAAGATTAATTTTTAAAAGTATTATAGGCCAGGTTTTCCAAACTTTTGTCAGCGACAATTATCGATAAAATTAGAAGGAAAAGATTCAACAGAATGGACGAAAGGAGACTACCAAACAAGGCACTCTACACTCAAATAGAAGGACATGCTACTGCCCTGAAAACTTATTGTCAACTAAATTAGATAAATAATCTGATCATTTAACATAAGCCGTTATGGAGTATTGCAGGCATATACATTTCTTAAAACCTAAGCCTACTTGCAACTTACAAGGCTTGTGACATTGTGGAATTGGTTAGCAAATGACACTTTTGAATCTAATTTCGCGCTGCCCCGCGACCAACTAGACTGAGCCCTGCGAGGCTGCGATCCACTTTGGGTGGCGACCCTCAGTTTGGAAAGCACTGAATTAGAGGAATACCATCTAGACATGATGATGCGCATTAAGAGTCGTCGTCGTCTTGGAGGAAACGTAGGCCTAACTGACCAGGATCGAATGGGTACATACAGTAGTAAGGATCGAAGAGAAACGCTAAATGCATGAAAATCATAACCCCTTTGCAAATTTATAATGCCCGATTTGTGATGCTTGAATTTTAAAACTGAGTATCTTATATGGTTAGACCTCGTGTGCATGGGAGTATTTAGAAAGGCTTAAAGGGGTACGCTAAAATTTGAGAAGTTCGAAAAATAACTTTGATTCTATTTACTGCAAGCGAAAAAACGGTTATCACTCTTCTCAAACTGGTGACAAGCAAACAAGGGTTAACGTCCGCGTAGCAGTCTTTAAGTGCAATCGAAGGGAAGAACGAAAGACCAAGGGGCAAAGGCCAAAACCCAAAGGGGTACGCTATGGCTCAGGAGCGTACCCCCTAAATACGCCACTGCTCGTGTGTAGGTAATCGTAGTCGTAAACTCGAGCCGCAACTGTTTGAGAGGCTACCGTAGATAAGGAAAAGGTATGGAGTTTGGGTCCGCCACTTTTTCATCTAAGTTTACGCTAATGCATGTGTTTATAAAATAAACTGGTGGGAACATTGGAAGCGGCGGATCATTGCCCGAAAACAGTGTTCTGAGACGTAGGCTATTAGCTTGTTAGCAAATAAGTAACGCTGATTTAACCTCTTAACCGTGTATTTAACTGTAACTCAATGTAAAATGGACGGATATATCCGGGGTTCCCAGTAAAGGGGTTAATTCGGACAAATTCTCGGCGTGCACAGAAGCCGACTTTCAATGTACAATTTCATACGCACAAGAAATTTCATGCGCACACGGACTACAAAACAAATTAGAGGGAACATTGCTCGGCGCCCGGCCGGGGGCATGTGCCCCCCTGCCCCTAGCTACGGTTCTGTTTGACTGCGAGCATTTTCTTTTTAATTCTATTGCAATATTTTGCGACAAAGTGGAATTTACGCCCGGGAGACTTACAGAGTCGACTTGAACGAGCGACGCTGGCGACGCAGAGATAGTGAGCAATATCTGGATCCTGTTTTATTTCTAGTATAGACCAACCACGCTTATAGACGATCGCTACTATAGTATAGATCATCGCCGGCCATTAGGCAATCTATTGATCTATCGATCATCTCTCGCGACTTGCTTCAATCGATCGGAAATTCTGGACTGGTTGGGGCAAAATTCATGCACACGATGGCTGTTGGAGCCGATTACGGCACGGGTGACATGCTGATGCCAGTGGCGTGGCGTGCACTTTTGCCGTCTCTGGCTCATGGCTAATCCGCCGCCCCAAATTCATTCCTATCAGAGACAGAGGCGTAGCGACGGGGGTATATCGGTATATATACAGAGGCGTCATTTGGGGGGTTGGGGGCCGTGGCCCCCTCAAGGAAATGAAAATGTTAATTTATAATGTATTAATGTGCAAAATATTGCAAAAATTGCCAAAAAATATCAAAAATTGCAAATTTTCCAACACTGGCCCTAAAATTTGCCAAAATTGCTCAAAATTTGCACAAAATTTGCCAGAATTTGTCAAAAATTTGCAAAAAAATTTTCTCGCCCCCCCCAAGAAAAGTGTGAAATGACGCCACTGTATATATACCCCCAAAATCAGTCTACCTTAAAGTATTTTATGTGATTTACATGTGGTTATATGTGGTTTATATGGTTTCTGTGGTTTATAGTTAAGATTTATACCCACCCAAAATATTTATTCCTCCCAAATCAAATTCCTGGCTACGCCCCTGATCAGAGACGGATCTAGGGTATGCTTGGCGCCAGTGGCGTAGCGTGCAGTCATGCCGCCCAGGTTGTCGCTTCCAAAAATTTTAAATTTTAAATTTGCCGCCCCTTCTAAAATTTCCCTCCTTCACTGAAAATCCGCTGACAAGCAAAAAAAGTCGTCGATTCCAAAATTTGCCGCCACTCTCATGTGTGCCGCCCCTGGCTAAAGCCACAATAGCCATTGGAACGCTATATACGCCTCTGGCTGATGCCAATGTGGGCTTAATACAGAGAAACCCACATGGTGAATTTTCTTCTGCGTTGTCACGCAAAACGGAAGATGGCAGAGTGGGTTACGCGCTGGAGCGATAGTCTGACGGAGCGGGTTCAAGCCCCGTTAGCACAGGCAGTAATGCCTCCTAAGCCACTTTAAATCATGCTAGTTTTCAGTCACCAGTGACACCTAAAGAAATTTGTCCAGGAGTCGGGCAAAACATAGCCCATGCAATGGTCGCGGTTAATATAGTTTTCAAGAATTTCAATTCCACAGTTCATAGTGAAAGTCAAGTCTTTCAATTTTACTTTGTGTATCCGTAGTGTTTTAAGTGTGAAAATATTGGTTAAAAGTCAAAATATAGCTAATTACAAAAATAGATTTGCATTTTCCAAGAGCAAGTGCCCCCTTGCCAAAATGTGTGGGCGCCCATGGATGTCACTCAAGTGACAACGTGTTCCTCGAATAGTAAGCCTAATACACGCCATTCAAAAACAGTAGGTCTACCTTAGCCTAACTGCTTTATTAACCCCTTAACTGGGGACCCCGTATATATCCGTTCATTTTACATTGAGTAACAGTTAAATACCCAGTTAAGGGTTTAAATTATAACTGAAATAGATTTGGTAGGCAAAAGGTCTTCAGACATTAGAAAATTACATAAATTAAAGTCGACGAATTTGTGCTCGTCGGTTGATAAATTTAAATGGGATTAAATAGACCTTTAAAATGAATTACTAACAGAGCCGTAAGTTCGTAACTAGGGTTTTCGGCGCCCGGGGCAAGATTTCCATTTTGCGCCCCTAAATTTCGGTGACGACCTTTTTTTCTTTTATTAGTCTTCACGGAGTTTTCTTATTCCTTTCCTCGAAATAAAGATATACACTCCTCCATGTTTCGGGGTGATGACCTTTTTTATAGTCGTCATCGTCATTCTTCTTTAATTCACATCCAAAAAATTAGTTTTATTGACACTCAGAAAAGCGCCCCCGGTCGGCGCCCGGGGCGACTTGCCCCCTCGCCCCCTAGTTACGGCTCTGATTACTAATAACTAAAATCTTTCCAATGTCAATTAGGTCTTAAATAGGAGGTCCTAGAAGCCAGCACCGCATCTGAAGCTGTCGTCTGTCAACTACAATTGAAATTTTTCTCCCCCCCCGTGTTCCTTCCGTCCGTCAGACATACAGTAAGTACCCAACAATTTAGGCCTAAGCTCCGTTTATGTCAGTATTATATCTAGGCCTGTTAAGGGGAGATCCCCTCTTTTAAAAACCCATCAAAATTCCCTCCCCTCAAAATCCCAGCGCCGACACAAATTTCTGCAATGAACCAGACTTCGAATCCTCGAGGCCGTGGCCTTGGCCTCGAGGCGCCTCGAGGCCAAGTGACGCTGGCCTTGGCCTTGGCCTCGGGATACAAGTCCTCGGCCTTGGCCTTGGCCTCGGACCTGCTGGCCTTGGCCTTGGCCTTGGCCTCGGGTACAAGTCCTCGGCCTTGGCCTTGGCCTCGGGATACAAGTCCTCGGCCTTGTGTACTCGAGGCCAAGCCCTCACACCATGGAATTAAACATGAAAATCGCGCATTCAAAATGTTGGAAGTGACGAATAATATCCGAACAAAACGTTCTCTGTTCAATCCAAACGGTAGACCCTGAGAATTCCTGCTAAGTCTAATAGCTTGTAATTATGTTGCTTGCTTTGACAAGGCTGACATTGTTTGAAGCGAACATTGCCTCAGGGATTGAAGTAGGCATTTGGACCAGATAATTGGGTTTCTTGCTAATAAAAGTATTAAAAGGCTTGAACCTAAATGGATATCTGGCGTCTATTTTAGAGCAGTTCTAGACTGCGGCGGCTTCACAGGGGCCCGGGGTTTATTGTCTCTAAAGTATAACAGAGACACCTGTGAGGCTGCATCTGCTTAGGCTAAGGAGGTTGTAGACTGATTGCACTTGGAAAAGAAACGGTGCCGTAGTGACAGCAATCTCTGCTGTAGGCCTACCTATTGCTATTAAAGTTTGTAAGTAAAAATACGCAAGCAAAGAATATGGCCACAAATGAGCCTAGCATTTTGAAGTTTGCTTTCACCGATTTCAAAATTATAAATGAAAGAAAGTGGTCCGCGAAATGCAAGCATTGTCGCGAAATAATAAGTGAAACTCGAGGAACTTCAAGCGGGTTCAAGAAACATCTGGATAGAAAACACGAGACTGGCAAACAGCTACAAAACATCAAAAGGTATTTTAATTTTATTTTTAAAACATGGTTGGTAGTAGGTACTGGACCCTACTGCCATGGACGCCAATCCATAAGGAGCCAGGGCACCCAATAATTCGGGTAGGGGCCCAGCACTTGTTTGGCCCCCAAAATTTCAATATTTTGACGTTTAATCTGCCCAAATCGAGTGTTGGCCCTGATCAGCGCGCGATTTGCAGGGAAAGGGGGGATTTTACCCCACTGTTCATGTACATCCCTTCTACTGAGGTGGCCTTGGCCTTGGCCTCGGACCTCCTGGCCTTGGCCTTGGCCTCGGACCTCCTGGCCTTGGCCTCGGACCTCCTGGCCTTGGCCTTGGCCTCGGACCTCCTGGCCTTGGCCTTGGCCTCGGACCTCCTGGCCTTGGCCTTGGCCTCGGACCTCCTGGCCTTGGCCTTGGCCTCGGACCTCCTGGCCTTGGCCTTGGCCTTGGCTTCGGACCTCCTGGCCTTGGCCTCGCCTTGGCCTCGACAGTTGTGGCCTCGACTCCAAGTCTGCATTTAACTGTGTCTCTTCCCCTCCAGCCAAGTCAATCCTCCCTCAAAGGCATGGAGTCTGGATAAAACATTGGTTTATGTCGTATGACTTTAGCAGTATTTTACTTTATATTTACATTTGACCTGCAGTCTTACGTGGCCATAAAGCGAAAATATATAGAGCGTCATTTTGGAATAATTCCCAGTCGGCCGATAGAGGCGCCAGACTAAGACGCTGCCCGTAATAAACTCAATGATTTTGGTCATCGTCCTTCCAGATCCCGATTTGGCCATGGAGAGTGGAGACACCGAGACGCAACACAAGTCAAGTTTCAAGTTAATTTCTCCTAACGTACAAAACTTTCCAGAGTGCCATCATGGCCATCGTCATCATCGTCAGGGGCGTAGCCAGGAATTTGATTGGAGTGTAAAAATTTGGGGGTAAATATGCAGTATTTTTACATATACATTATATATGTAATATATATCATATAATTATAATATATAATATATTATATGTATACTAGAAAGAGGCTCGCTTCGCTCGCAGTGCAGGATAATACTAATCCAATACCTATACCTAATACCCAATCATTGAATTCATGCTGAACAACATTTCAATGATCGCCACCTAGCCAAGCTCTGCGCCACGTAATAATTAGGCTTATGTACGTTAAAATCACGCAACTGTGGCCATTTGTGACGCTGTACACGTATTTTTTGTGTACGCTCAAATGTACGTTAAAATTGCTGCGAACAATTGTTACCAATAGCAACGTCGTCGCACGCCCAGCCCTCTGATGCTGCAATGACTCGACTAAACCGGTTCTACGAACAATTGTTACCAATAGCAACGTCGTCTTCGAACATCGTCCACCAACGCATCGCGACGTAAGGACTAAACGGTCTAAACCGTCTACCAATAGTCAACGCTCGCCCACGAACGCATCGCGACGTAAGGACTAAACGGTCTAAACCGTCTAGCAATAGTCAACCAATCAGAACGCTTGAAGGTAACAGACATACAGATAACGATCTTAATATTATAGATTATAGGCCCATATGTGATATATATATGTCATATAAACCGCATTATATATACTGTATTTACTGATTTGGGGGGTATATATACCGATAGGGATACCCCTAGTCACTACGCCCCTGATCATCATCGTCGGCATCATCATCATTATCATCAGCAGAATAATAATCATCATCATTACTACCATCACCGCCGCCACCAACACCATCATCATTATCATCGTCATCTAAGATTTGGGGGAGAATCCCCCTATTCGTCCTGTATGCAAACCTGAATCGAGCGATACCGTCACAGTGAACATGTATCGCTGAGTATCACGAGCGGATGGCTTCAACGTAGGCCTATACTTGTAACACAGCAGTTCTCAACCTGTGGGTCGCGACCCCCACGGGGGTCGAATGACGATTTGCCAGGGGTCGCCCGAGACCTTCAGAAATATAGGGTTGTCTTTTTTATTGTTATTGCACAAAATTTACTCATTGGTTGTTACTAGCTTTTTTTACTATAATTGTCATTCGAGAATAGACATTGGAGACAATTGAATAATAATGATTTCGAACATTTTAATTATTCTTTTTTTAGCAGTTTACATTATGAACGAAAATAATTTTTCGGTTGGGGGTCGCCGCATCACGAGGAATTGAATTAAAAGGGTCGCGGCACTATAAAGGTTGAGAACTGCTGTTGTAACGCTGTGTTACAGTTTGTGACAGGCAGCGCGGAGCGCGCTATTACGATCAGAACGCAGCTTCGGAAGTCTTCAGTCTTCACGTACGTTTGAAGTTCGAAGTCTGGACCGAGTCGGTCCATGCAGATCTCACCGAAAACAGTGTTTTATTCAGACTCCAGACCTTGGGGGAGGAGAATGACTTGGCTGGAGAGAAAGAGAAGTAGTTCAAATGCAAAAATTTGTGTCAGTGCTGAAATTGGGGGGGGGGATTTGAACTTGGGGATCTCCCCGTAACAGGCCTGGATAAAACACTGATCGGAAATATTCAATGGCAATTATTAACCGCTTCACCCCCAAAGACCAGAATAACCATGACGCCACACGCAAATATCATGAAATTTTATATTTTATTTTTTAAATTTCATTTACTGGCCTGAAAGCTTTTAGATACTATACAGCTAATAATTAATTAACATTAAGAAGCCTTTTAAAAAGCATTAAAAAGCAATAAAAGCATTGCGAACTTCTTAAATTTCAGCATACCGCTTTAAGCCTAATTTCTAAATACGTCGCTGATTGCCTAGACCGGAGATAAGCGCCGGAACCTAACGCTCGGACTCGAGGAGTATGGGACTTACCTTTTTTACAAATTAGACTTCAGCCGTTAATCTTGATGCCAATAATTAAGTCATGCCGATCGGTAGCCCAGTAGGTCTAGTAGTCAGAGGACGGTTTTACGTTGGGGATGACTGGGGAAGCATCCCCACAGGCCCACCAAAATGCGTCTTTAATGGAGGATGACCGTCTAAACGAAGTAAAGAAATGGACATATCCATAGACAATGTCATCGACAAATTCGCTTCCAGCAATAGACAACTCGAATTTGCACTATGACTTTGTGCAACCAGATTAAAATGGCTTTTATACACTGTCAATTCTGAACATTATATTTTATAAATCAAATCTACAGATTTCTTCTAAACTGTTTACATATAATTCCTTTGACAATTTGCGGCATCTCCCCAAAAATTCACTGCATTCCCCACCAAGAGTTCGTGGAACCGCCACTGCCTATAGCTGTAATCTATATTGAACTTACCACGCTATCTCTTCCTGCATTTTATCTGAAATGATCCATGGTCGTCAGAATCTGTAATTACTTGGAAATATCAGAATAGAAATAGATTTCTATGATAAACTTGCGTCGCTTGATTTTCAGCACTGTATTACTGTATTTTCTTTCTCCTGGTCGTCTTCGTCCGGTCTTCGAGACGTCACACAACTCCTCTGTTTTTAGTAATGTTTAACCCCGGCAGTGGAAAGAAGCAACCGAGGAACCCCGCGTACAGGCAACCGTACACTCTCGACTCCTGTAGATCGTGTACATCGTAGAAACTATACGACGTCGGCAATGGAAACTACAGACCCAATCGATACGCGACCGCGGCCCGCTGGTAGACCACTACCGACGAAATAGAAGCGCAGTGACAGAGGCGGTTTGGCCCTGCCTTGGTCTCTCTGTCTCTCTCCCTCTGTGTCCGTGTGTCTCTGTCGCTCTCTCCCTCCCTCCCCCTCCCTCGCTCCCTCCCTCTCTCTGTGTCTCTGTCTGCCTGTCTTTCTCTGTCCTTCTCTCTGTCTTTCTCTTTTTTCCACGTCTCTGTCTCTCTCTGTCTCCTGCTACTCCCTGTATCTGCCTCTATCTCTGTCTGTCTGTCTCCGTATCTGTCTCCCTCTGCCTCTTTCTGTTTGTCTCTTTCCGTCACTCCGTCTCTGCCTGTCTCTGTCTGTCTGTCTTTCTGTCTCTGTCTGTCTGTCTTTCTGTCTGACTGTCTCTGTCTGTCTGTCTCACGCTGTCTCTGTTTGTCTCTCTGTTTGTCTGTCTGTCTTTCTCTGTCTCTCTCCTCTCCTCTCTCTCCCCTCTGTCTGTCTGTCTGTCTGTCTCTCTCTCTCTCTCTCTCTCTCTCTCTCTCTCTCTCTCTCTCTCTCTCTCTCTCTCTCGGGCGGGTCCTCCCTCGAGACGACGGTGCCGCCGCCGCCGTAAGCAGGCGTCGTCGTCGTCGTCGTCGTAGCAGCGGCGGCGGCGGCGGCGGCGGGGCGGCGGCTGCGTCGAGACGCGCCTTTCGTTCCGTCCGCCCTGCAGGGAGTCCGCCCTCTGCAGTGTTGAGACGGCGATCGTTGTTATCGGGTGCCGTGTCTATTATTGATCGGAAGCTGCTGCCTGAACGAGAAATCAGCACTGATCACCATGCAGTCGACTATTCTTAGCTCAGATGACGATGGCAATTAACGCGGCGTCTGCGCAATCGGCGCTTTTAACGCTTTGACGATGTCTCGAAAGACGCCAGTTGGCCTAATTAATCAGAGCTGTTTCGGCAGCGATAACGGTTGAAATGACATGGCGTACGCAAAATTTAAAAATGCTAAGGATCTCCATGGACAGCCAGAAGAACGAGTCATGAGGTGATTGCAGAAATCAAGCCAACACCAGTGTTTAATCTACACTGTAGACTCCTGGACTCCGGGGGTAAACTGAAAAAGCCGGGGGGAACTGACAAAG
The DNA here is from genome assembly GCA_018105865.1 of Metaphire vulgaris. NCBI lineage: Eukaryota > Metazoa > Annelida > Clitellata > Crassiclitellata > Megascolecidae > Metaphire > Metaphire vulgaris. The sequence continues at coordinate 6,402,473 of CM030861.1, forward strand.
CCGGGGGGAATTCTGCTAGTGGCCGCTGTTAGTCCATGTAGTATTCCAAAATTTCCGGGAGGAGGAATTTGAAATTTCCGGGGGAAAAGGGCAATTTCCCCCCGGAAACGGCCTAGATTAAACACTGGCCAACACACACCTTGGAAGGACTGATTCTAGAACAAAAACTGGAGTTTTGGGCATATTATGAGAAGACACGATTCGCTTGAGAAATCATTGTTGCTGGCAGCTGTTAAGGAGAAAAGAAAAAGAGGAAGACAGAAGACAAAAGACGAGATGGATGGATAACATTATGGAAGCAATGAACATGAACACCGAGGAACTGAGAAATGCGGTCGACGACAGAAAATGATGGCACATCAAAGTCCATAATGTCACACAAACAGGGGCTTCTATCCCTATTTAACGAGGGCGCAGCTGCCCCCGAAAAAATGAGGGGTGGGGGAATATTTTGCTACTAATCTGAACTGAACCGAGACTGATATTGATTCAAAATAACACTGACCGTGACGTAATCAATGATAACTATGCCTAACACAAAGGATAACAAGCTGAATATAATACTAAGTCTACAGAGGAGCAAATTAACAGGGGGAATTTGTAATCGCGATGCGTGGGGGGGATTGAGCCCGGCTGCAAGGGGATAGAAGCGTTGCTGCACACAAAGTCGAAGAGGACTGAATGACATATATATATATATATAATTATATATATAATGGCCACAGTTGCGTGATTTATATATATATATATATATATATATATAGAGAGAGAGAGAGAGAGAGAGAGAGAGAGAGAGAGAGAGAGAGAGATTGACGAGAAACGAGACATTATAGATGGTGGAAGATACAGAGCGCGATTTGTAGGGCATGGGAGTGGTTTTCCTCCTCCTCACTGCCTAACCACACCTCCCCCCACTGAGGTGGCTATATACTTGGCTACTGACATCACAGCCAGGGAAATCAATCTTCCCCACCGCTGTGACAGGAAAATGCAAAGGGAGAAAATTTGTTTCGGCGCGTCGCGCCGAGCATGAGTAGAAAGTAAAAAGTGAAACTTGGTGTTCGGTAGTAACTATATTTGGGAGAGATTTATCTTTTTAACCTTGGAAAAATGTACGTGCTGCACGACAGAGAAACACCACTGAAAAGTCCATAATGCTAGGGAAGTTGAAATAGCGCTTTGCTAGACTCTCTCGATCCTGCTTTTACCAACTTAGGCAGATTAGGGTTACTCGTTCTTCGCTTTCTATATCTGCAGCCAAAATTTATATCTGCTTCATGCTTTTGTGGCTAGTAGGTTAGACCAGCGTTGTCCAACCTTCATGCTACTGCGGGCCGCACAAAAATGCTTAGACCCTTGGCAGGCCAAAGCAAGTTGTAGCACTAAATATATGGCATAGCCTAATTATGATATATGTATGGCATGTCATATACAGTATTTGGCGAGTCGGATGTGGTCCGATGGCCGTAGTTTTCCCATTCATACAGTAGGCCTAACGGTTGAAACAATAAATGGATTACAATGTTATCTAGGTCCAGGAGAACCGAGTTATTAAATGTTTTAGACATGGCCGGATTAAGGTCCGAGTGGGCATGGGGCGGGCATGGGGCTGAGAAAAAGGCCGTCGCCTATACTGAAAATCTCTGACAAGCAAAAAAGGTTATCTTCATTCCAAATCGTGCTGCAAATCGTGCTGACAAGAAAAAAAGGTTATCTCGAAAATCGGTGGGCCTATTTTCATGATGGGCCGAGGGGCTACAGCCCCCTCAGCCCCCGCCTTAATATGGCCCTGGTTTTAGAGTAATTAGATTAGAGTAGTTTTCACGCAAACTACTGTAACTTAGCCTCCTAAACTCCTTGAAAATTGCGATTTTATTGTTACATTATAGGCCTATTAACCGAATGCACTATTTGGCTAAGCATGTGATCTACTCCTGAGTTTATCAGTTGATTTAGTTTATGTAAGGCCCTAATTAGGGCCTATCATCACAATGGTAGATATAGGCCTAGTCACAATTGTAGGCTAAATGTAGGCATATAAAATAAGTGACTTCCGTGATTTAGGAAACATCAGCATAAGTCTAGCGAAGGAGTGGCCAACCTTTTACTACAAGCGGGCCATTAGGCCTATAAGTTTTGATCAGCATGCAGAGGGTAGCATTTTTTGATGCATTTATTTTTGCACGTCATTGTTTTCAACAGTAGTACAGTCACTACAGTTATACCGGTAGTAACTTGTAACAGCCAGTGGCGTAGCCAGAATTCCGGAATAGAGGACACTTTGAAATTTTCGGCCAAAAGTTTTGACTAGCTAAAAAGGTCATAGTGCGACGCCCTCTACTCTCAGGGACGTCATTTGAGGGGGCAGGGGGCATTTGCCCCCTGGTTTTGGGGAAAATTTTTCCCGCCAATGTTTGTGTGTTTTTTGTTATTTAGTTATTTAGTTTTTACATGCCCTAAAGGAGTGCTTGATGTCGAGTAATCTGAAGTAACTGGCCGTATGAAAATGACTGACAAGCAAAAAAGGTCGTCGTCAACTTCTTTTCCGCAAACTTGTCGGGTCGAAAGTGTCTTGCCCCCTCTGAAAAAAGTGAAATGACGTCTCTATCTACTCTCTGTCTCTCTTTCTCTCTCTGTCTCTGTCTCTCTCTCTCTCTCTCTCTCTGTCTCTGTCTCTGTCTCTGTCTCTGTCTGTCTCTCTCTCTCTCTCTCTCTCTCTCTCTCTCTCTCTCTCTCTCTCTCTCTCTCTCTCTCTCTCTCTCTCTCTCTCTCTCTCTCTCTCTCTCTCTCTCTGTGAGGAGCTACTTTAGCGCCAGTTAGATTTGCCAAACTCCCAGGATGACTAAATGTTACACAAATCTAACCAACTAACCAATTAAGACTGTCCCGCGGGGCAAGCCTGCCTACGGAAGGTCAGGTGAATCTGGCCTACACTGATATATCGAAAGCAACAAATCGGTAATGATAATCCATCATAATCGTATATATTGAAAAGAACAGACAATTACATGCATAATAATGCGCATAACATAAACAGGTAAACTCAAACAGTGCCAATATCAATTATAAACGGTGATAATATCAATTATAAATGGAAGGCAGTGCTATTCCTACACTTGAGTTCACTGTGCAGCAACTATAAGAAAAGACTTATAATAACCTACGCCACTAACATATAAAACTGGCATTATAAAATACGAAAATGCAATATATTAACAGTTCAGGAAACAAACTCTGCATTCCCTACAATGTTCCTCTCATACAGAGCGATCGTGCTTCTCGTCTTCTAGGACTTACGCACTTCCCCAGAGGCCCAGACGCTGCAGAATGCGATTCCCAATTAGCTGAGTAAGCTCCCTCGTTCTGCCTCATTCTGTGCTCTCCTCTTCAGTTGTCCTGCCCTTGCCTTCTGTTTCCGATATTCATCGTCTGCGACCAAGGGCCTCTTCCAGCGATTTCTTCCCGACGACCGAGTTCCCGCGAGTCGAATCGGGAACAGCCAAAAAGGAAAACCGAAAAGAAAAAAGGGCCTCGATCTCTCTCTCCCTGCAGCAGCTTTTATATCTCTCGGCCACCCGGCCAGGCGCATCCTTCCAGCCCTGCCTGTACGGCTCCCTCCCTACTTGGGCAGAGCGCCCTCTCAGGGTCCCAACTCCCAAGTGGCGCTTCCCACACAAGGCTGCTCAGTGCAAGAAAACGAATGCAATAAAATGAATCAACGGCTAGATGTGACCGGCGTCACAATATATTAGTCTCAAATACTGTAACCCTACTATCTAGCGCGTTTTCCTCCATCTGATACTATCATACTACTCCCTCTACCACCTTCCCTCAATTACTCACCGAATTTGGACGGACCCCGTCGCGACCGCCTCCGATCCGAATAGGGGGCCGGGACCCCTGTGCCACCCCGTGGCTACTCCAATGGTAACAGTTACAATTAAACAGCAGTTTTAAATAGGCTAACTTTACTATTTTACTAAATTAAGAACAGGAACTAAAAAAATCTTACTCATGACTCAATATTACATGCATAAATATAGGACCAATAAAATGTAAGCCCTATTTGGAAAGATGCCTGACCCCTGAAGGTCGCCAATAAGGAGCTGGCAGGCCGGTGCTAGGACAATATGCTAGGACAAAATGTCACGGACAAAATATCATGGGGACAAAATGCCACGGAAAATTAAGATGTAATGAGGACAAAATGTAACCCCTAGCCTAACCCTAACTCCAACCCCAACGTGATATTGGATCTGTCCGTGACATTTTGTCCTCTGACATTTTGTCCGGCCACTGGCGGGCCCCATGCCTACACTTGGCCTAGTTTGGAAACCATTATAGGTCTATGGCCCTATGCCTTCTCTTGACAGTAAATGTCAAGAGACATTAAAGGTTTTAATAAGCCAGTTGTAAACACTTTTGAATACATTCATACTTTTGTAGTCTCGACTGCTACTTCCCTTTCGTCTAAACTGGTCCGTGGGGCTATAGCGTATGTATTTAGGGATGGGAAAACTATCGCAAAAATAAAACCGAAAATAAAACTTAATAAATAAATAATAATAAATAATAATAGTTATTATTAAAAAATAAAACATCCCGAACAACGACAATGATAATAATGTGATAATAATGACTATTTCGACCGACAGATGGCCGCTGTGCGTCGTGTGCTGCCATCTTGTGGCAAAAAACGCGTCGGGTGATCTGGTTCGGTGACGATTACTACTGCGAAGGCGGAATTCCGAGTCCGTTTCTCAACGATTTCTTCGCTTATTAGTCGTTTGGGCGAGTATTTCTTTCCGCAGCGACGTGTCGCGACGTTTTTTTGACCTTTTCGTCCGCTTATTTTTCTTTCTAGGTTGATTTTTCGCCGGTAAAGTCGCTTTGAAACGAACAAAATTTGTCAGTGCGAACTGTTTTTATCCTAGGCCAGGCCAAGGCAATTCTTCGTTTCTTGGGGCCGCGCAACATGTCCATGTGTTGATGTACCATGGAGTTGTTTCTCGTTGGAAATATTTTAAAAGTTGCTACTGGAAATTCTTGTTTTATTAGGCAGTCATTTCCCTTTTTTATTGCAGAAATTTTGTAGTTTTTGCTGAAGTCGGAAATAATTTATTGCGCTGATACTGCTGAGTAAGTGTGTGTAATGAGTGCTTTCGCTTCTGTTGCGAAATAATCAACTCGAACGTTTATCTTAAAATAATTTTTTATTAGGCATTATCTTTATGAAAATCAAGCAATTTGAAGCGTTTAAAAATTTGGTAACTGTAGACTGTAGTCATTGGTTGTCGGTGTGTCTGTGCAACATTGCACAGTTACTAAGGGGCTGTCCATTAATTACATCAACAAAATATAGGGGAGTGTTCTAAAAAGTTTGACAGTTGTTGACAGAGGTGGGGGAGGGGTTAAGAGAAGTTGACGTCAACAATTTCATTTTTTATAAATAATCAAAAAAGGGAAATTGCTGCAATGGAAAAAAGCCTGACAAGCAAAAAAGGGTCATCACTGCCACACTTTGACACTTGATGAGCAAAATAGGGGAAGAGGTCTCATCACTGGAAAAATAGTAATTTTCTAAGCTTTTTAGGGGGACCTGCCACTGACCTTAGGGGTCAAAAGTTTTGACATAATTATAAGGGGGTCACTGAAAGTTTGACAGTTGTTGATCAGGAGGGAGTCAAAAATTGTCCAAAAATTGTTGACATAATTAATGGACAGTCCCTAAACTTAGTTGCTAATGTACAGTAGAGCTCAAAAGAATTTTAACAACAGGCACTCTAAACCACCAAGAAGCATGAAATTTGATTCAGATTTAGATATTTTGGGTAAACCTTATGTATTTGACTTTTGCCTCTCTTCCCAGTTGATTTCAGGAGCCACTGTGGCAGTTTCAATAGGTCCAGAAAACTATATAAGAACATAATGTCACTTGCTTCAATTTGACTTTGACATGGATGAACATTTTTTAAATATTTGAAATGTTTCTGAAATATCTGTGTATTCATTTACTTGTTTGTTAGAAAATTAAAATATCGATTTAATATTTATTTCTGTTAAGCTGAACTGTCTTTTTTATTTTGAATTTATTTTCAACTAAAAAAAGACATTGTTTACTTAATACATGCAGCCTTTCAATAAATTCACAATATACACATCATTTTCTAAATGCTTAATATATAATATTTACAAAAAGGAGTAAGAAGACACAAGGAATTCTAGGTTCATTTATAGAGGAAACATAATAATAATAACAAGTTCAGAACAATGTTCATATGAAGTTTGACAATCAAAATAAGTTTCTATCATTAACTTTGAAATATATTTCAAAGCTCAAATAAATTTTTAAAAGTATTAATGGATTAGTAAATTATAGCCAACTAGTAAATTATTGGAGCCTTAAAATTATTTTCATTGACTTTAAAAATTTATATAAAGTTTTGCACAAGAATATTCTGGATTTGAAAGTAGGCAACTTGAGTCAGGATTTTATAATTTCTGTGTGCATATCTCAGCACTTAGTGAAATGAGTGTCATTTAGTGACACAGTAGCTTTTAAAAGTTTTGGCATATGGTTTGCAAGACTAAAGTTCTATGACCTTGCTTCGATCCCAGAATAGTAGAGCACTTGTATTCATCATTGTGCCTGTGGCAATTTTGTATTTTTGTAATAATGAAAATAATAATAATAATAATAATAATAATAACTGGCTTTTGAGTGGTTGGTAGGACTTCTACTGTGTTGAATACCACTGATGAATGAATATCAAGAATTACTTACAGTTCACTTCATTCGTCAAAACCGGTTTACCTTCGTAAACTCTTAGCACCTCAGCCTCCTCAACCTACATGATCATCATCTCATCTCACACTTTCACGCCCGTTAATTCAGTCATCGCTCAAAATCTGCAACCGCGCTTTCTCATACGCCGCACCAGAACTTTGGAACTCAATTCCAGCCTCCCTCCGCAGCCTACGACATGGTCAAACAATAAGCTCCGAATCCTCATTTCCTTTAATTCCTTCACTATCTCCTCAAGCCTTTAGGTCTAAACTTTAAACCTTCCTATTCGAAAAGTCATTTCCTCCATGGCAAAAACAACCTGACCCGCCGCCTCATAGATATACTGACCTTTGCCTGGCCGACAAACCACCTTGTCTATAGCTATTTCAAGAAAGATTAAGCGCATAAGAATAAGCAGCTACTGCTGTACTGCTTTCCGGGGGCGCTGTATAAGTTTACAAGATTTTACTTTACTTTACTTACTTACCTAGGTGGAATACCACTGATGAATGAATCTCAATAATTACCGAGTTGTCAATTGTTGATCATCCTTATTGTAATTTCAAATGTGACTTTCTGCCAGAGATACTCATTCATGACCAGCACTGCAGAGTGCCAATCATTTTCAGGAATATTAAAGATCAATTTTAGACTGTGAATACAACTTTTGCATAGAATGATACAGTTAAAAATATTTGTTTTGGCAAATATAATTTTCCCTAAGAGACAACTAAGGCATAATTGGCAGATTTGATATTATTCATCTATATTTGCTTTGTTGTAGGAAATCTAGACTTCATTCACTTGTAGAAATCTTGCTTGCTCAAAAATATGCTTTAATTATGCTTTAATCGACTAGTCTTGAAATGTGCGCTACCAGACTAAAGACGCACTTGTTCAATATCTCATTTAAGTGCAATGTGTAAAACACTCTTGATCTTGGCCTGCTATGACTGTAGTGCTATATAAATTGGCTTAATAACTAACTAACTAATTCAATTCTATTCACTTGGGTAAATTGAACCTCTGATAGCTAGCCCATCTTGTGCTCAACAGAGACTGAGCATTTACATTTGAAAAAATATCGTTGGGGCAGAATTCCAGATTTTTGTTTTAGGGTATAGCGACTTTGATAAGCATTTTTTCGTATAGACAATGACTGCCATTGGGTTGTGTCTTTCAGCCAAATGTTGAGAACTTTGGCTGTATATGGCAAGACACAGCTCTGGGGTTATGAAATATTACTGGGTTCACTACCTGGGAGCAGTTTTTCTCTTAGGCGTAAGGATTTCCACCTGTATAGACAGACATTAACATCGAGTTAAGGCTGATGACTAGTGCATTAATATTAAAGCGCTACAGAAATTGAATATTTGATGTAGTTTATTTAGTTGAGATAATTGAAACCAAATTTGTACTTGATTATGATTGGTTTGTTGGAAGCTGTGATGAATTTTATGTTTAATATCAAGTAACAGGAGAATTTTGGTATCTTTATATTATTGCTGTGCCCTACAGTAGCATTTTGGTATTGAAACTTGTTTGATTTCTTGATGTTTCAGTTTCTTTCCACATGGTGATACAATAAAAACTTTAAGGAGTTTTAAATTGCTGTGATCCTGAGGCAACTTGCATATTATACTATGGAAATTTATTTAACTATTAAATGGAAAAACAGTAATCCTGTCAGCTTATAAACAAGGGAAAGGACTTACATGTAGAATATGATGGCTCTTGTGAATTTATCGTGTTCTTGTGAGCTCACTTTAAATTTCATGGCATTTGTGTGCTAGGCATTGCACTAAATACACTGGCACTCAATGGCACTCACCAGAAAGCTGGTTTGATGATGCACAAGCTAGAGAGAATCAATTTGTGGATGCTTTGTTGGTTAAAGTTTAGCATTTTAAGGCAAAATTTCCATCTTAGGGCTGTGATGTTTGTAATAAAGTGATAGGGTGATTAATTGATGACTTGGATTCATTAATCAGTCATGCCATCAGTTTCTTACAAACAGTATAATTCATGTGTATACTTCATATGTGTAAATGATTGAACAATGGACATATTAGCCATCAGTGTTTGCGAATATGAATTTTAAAATTTTGAAAATTAAAGTGAATTTTATGAATTTAAGAAATAGGAGCTGAATTTTAGTTATAATAAGTTTATAGTTGATTTGTATTTGGGTAGTTCTTAGAATAGAGTTAATGTAGTATAGTTCATTTGGGTAGTTTAAGTCAATATAATGTTAGGTAGTAGTAAAGTCCTTCCCGAGCACTCAAGGCTAACCTCAAGGCTCATAGGGCGGCGCTGATCTCCGTTACCAAGGCCCTCAGCCAGGCGACTGATGCAAGGTTACATGATATGGGGCCAGTGTTCTCATGCAACGCGCCTGTTTACTTCGCGGATTAATCCGCTACTCATTTGCCATCGCCAGATGGCGAAATAAGGCTGAGTCGACCTTAGGGCTCCCGCGGGAGTTGAACCCGCGACCTTCTGCTCCATTGTCCAACGCTGTTACCACTCTGCTAACTTCCCGCCCTATATAATGTTAGGTATCTAATATAATTTAGTTATTTTATTATTTTAATATAATTTAAGTCAATATAATTTAAGGTATTCAATATAATTTTTAAAGTATTCAATATAATATGTCAAAATAATTTAAGGTATCTAATATAATCTAGATATTTTATTATTTCATATTAAAATTCAGTTCCACACATTGTAAAGGGCTTCCATTCTGGGCCTTGTTCTTTCATTATGATATAACAGAGAATACATTTGCAACTTTATTATACTTATTTGGTTGATAAATAAAAGGTGAGCAATAACAGGAAATGTTTAACAGTGATGCCATAGTGTTGCCAAACTAGTTGTTTTGATTAACGGTGCTCGTTTCACCATAAAAGTAGCCCAGCCAAAGTTGCTGTATTGCTGAATCTTAAAGCTCACGGTAATCTCATGCTCTGGAACTCGCTACCTAAAACTGTGACCAATGAGACCAACATCGATTTATTTGCTAAAAAACTTAAGACTCACCTGTTCAACATCTCATACAAGTGCAATGTGTAAAGCGCTTTTGCCTTAAACCTCTGACTTTGTTACGGCACTATATAAATTGTCATATGAACTAAACTAAAACTGAGCTCACTGAATTCTTGAACACTTCTGGCCATGTAGCAGTGTGCAAAATTTCCAGGGCCCCTTGAGGTTAAATAAAAGTTGTGGGCCCCAAACCATACATATATTACTGTTTTAATAGCTTTTAATATAATGGTTTATCTAATGAAATGCATCAAAATGAGACCACAGCTTAACAATGCAATCAACTTTGAGCAGGAATATTGCAATTGTGACCAATGGGTCCCGGAGGTTAATAATTTCAAGGCCCCATTTTGTAGCTCTATATGCCACTGGGTAAATGGGAATTGCTGTTATTTTGTACTATCTACTAATAAATTACTGTATTTTAGCCTAGGACAAACTTTTCATAGTTTCTCTTGGTTTTGAGTTTTTTGAAATTATCTTTAGACTTTGTGCCAATTACTTTTCGCACAGTCTTTTTGATGAGTCACCACTCTAATCTTGACGTTCTCTCTTACTCAGTTTTCCTCTTTTGCAAAACTCTGCTATTGTAAACCTCTTGGCTTAATTGTAAAAAGCAATGTTTGTCACAGATTTCACTTGTTGTTGCAATTTTGGATAGTGTGGGTGTAGTAGATGTAATGTGAGCGACTTGTTTGTCACTTTTTCAAAATATATTCTAGAAATATTTTGTATACTTCAAATATTTTGTTTAAGTTTTTGTATACTTCAAATATTTTGTTGCATTCCATTGCAATTTGTATAATAAATTTGTTAGTTAATTTAACAACAAAACTCAAAATTTGCCGGAGCTATGATGTCTTGAAATTTTTATTTAGTTTCTTTGCATGATAATTTAAAATTAGATATTGATAAATGACCAGTATGAGTTCTTTCTAATAGAGATCATGTTCATCATGGTAATATTAGTTTTCTCTGTTTTAGGGGTTGTCTATCACTGGGCAGTTCGCAGTCGCTTTAGTCAGCTAAGGCTTTACCTGTGATGACTTATGGTAAATGATTTACTTATCCTACAACCAATATTTCCAGTTCCACTTGATTGCTCAGTTAAATGTACCCTACCAACATTAGTGGTTTTCTATTGACTCGTGGTTTTCTATTGACTCAGTTGCTTGTAGCAGTTCTGTGGTGACTAGTCTATCTAGAGCAGGGATATATGCAGCTAAATTTTACGAAGGGTCAAATTTCTTTATGACTGCTCGAGGGCGAGGTATATTTTATTTTTAGTCACAAAATATAGTTCATAAGTTCAGTAATAGAAAACATGTAAGTTGATAACAAGACATTAAAAAATATATTTAGTTAGTGTTGGATATAAATTCATAATTTCAGTATCTTGACGGGCCATTTCACACCCCTTGGCAGGCCGGATCTGGCCTGTGGGCCACCATATGATTGCCCTGTGCTAGAGGCTTTCTTTTAATTACACAGTATTATAGTAGATAAATTACATAATGACCTAGTGGAAAGAATGATTCTGTTTTCATTTTGAGGTGCTTAATTTCATTCAACCATTAAGACTATGATTGGTACTTTTTTTAACCATCTCATCTTATAATCTAAATTACTAACATATATGCATATCTCATACAGCAAAAAGTGCTAATCTATAATTAAGAACAAATATATATGATATAGAATTTGCCTGTGCATAACTTGTTGACACAGCAAGTCTCAAAGTTTCTGTAAATGGTTGCAATTAGCAAAATTATTGATTTAGAGGAAATATGGGAAATATATCTGGCAGAAATAAACCTAGTAGCAACCAATGCATCAAGACATAAAACAGAAAAATAGTGATGGAGGAAACCAGATGACAAATTATGACATGAATAATGAATATATTACAGAACTATATAATGACAAAAGAGGGGACAAACCATTTCTAAAGAGATAGATGGATCTCCAATACTAGAAGAAGTTTTGTGGGCTCTGAAAAAGATGAAGAAAGACAAGTAATTAGACCAAGACAACATATTAACTGAGGTTGTACTGTACTTATAGCCGGGAAGATAGGAACAAAGAAATTGACAGGAATGGCCAACGTCATGTATGAAATAGGGTACTTGCCACTGGAAATGTGCCAGTCAATATTCATTGCAATACCCAAAAAGCCAGGAGCACCAGAGTTTAGAGATCATAGAATGATAAGTCTTATAAGCATTATATAACAAATATAGTTTTAAGAGTAGTACTGCTTGAAAGAGCAAGGGGCAGGACTAGAAATGCAATAGCACAATATGATTGTGGATGCCAAAATGCAATTTTTGTACTGAGAATGCTGGTGGAAAGATGCACTGAGATGCAAAAAGATTTGCATTTATGTTTTATTGATTATGAAAAAGCATTTGATAGTGTGGAGCACAAAACCATATTTACTGTCTTGGTGAATTCAGGAACAGATGGGAAAGACACAAGACTGATGCAGGAGTTATATTGGAAACAGAAAGCTGAAATCAGGATAATGGAACCATATGAAAATAGATTAAGATACAGAAAATGGCAAGATAGGGATGCAGAATGTCACCAGACTTTTTCAACTTCTATGGAGAGGAAGTCATATAATCAATCTAAGATCTAGAAAGTGTCAAACTTGGAGGAAGAAACGTAAATAATCTTCAGCTTACAGACAATGCCACTTTATTAGCTGATTCAGGACAAAAACTGCAGGAACTTATAAATAAATAAATTAGCAATAGAAAGTTTAAGGAAAGGCTTCTTCTCTGTTGCCATGCATTGCTGCATTGGCAGTCATTGACTTCCACTTTTCATGATCTTTGGTCATTCAGAGGAAAAACTGCTTGAACTTCTAAATGAATTAGCATTAGAAAGCAAAGGGAAAGGCTTAATGATTAATATTAAAAGGACCTTCTGTGTGGTGATAATCAAGAGCAAAGTAACACCCACATGCAGATGAAGACTAAATGGCAATGTGATGAAACAAGTGACACAGTTCAAATATTTGGGCAGTATGATAACCAGCGATGGAAAATGTGAGAAAGAAAGACATAACATCAAGAATATGAATGGCCAATGCAGCATTCTGGGAACTCAAAGCGATACTTACAAATAGGCACATCTCTTGCGAGATGCAATTAAGAGTGTTCAAAAGCTATGTTTGATCAGTCCTCTTGTATGGAGCAGAGACATGGGCTATATCCAAGGCCATGCAGAAGAATTTGGAAGGCACAGAAATGTGGTTTCTTTGAAGATTGCTGAAGATTGCCTGGACAGGAAAGAAAACCAATGAAGAGATCTTGAATGAAATTGGAATCGAAAGAAGTCTGACGGTAACCATCAAAAAAGGCAGCTTTCCTTCGGACATGTGATGCATAATGAGAAAGGAAGGCCTGGAGCATTTGGCAGTAACCGGAAAATTGGAGGGACAAAGAGCAAGAGGAAGGCAGAGAAACACCTATGTAGACTGCATACAGGAAGGAATTGAGGGAGTAAAGAATAATGCCGAATTAATAAGAGGATGTTAAGATTTAGCAAAGTGGAAATCCATGGTTGCTAACATAGAAATACACAGTGCCTAAAGAAGAAGAAAAAGAAGAGGAAATATTTTTTGGGAGTATTAAAGATCTGTATCTATTAGTAATTTTTCTTCAGTTAAATTTGATTGCTAATGGTTCAGTTGATAGTTATATTTATTTTTAAAATGAAAATTAAAGTTATTGTTTGGAATGAATGAGGTGGAAAAGCAGTTGAATTGTCATGTATTGCAAGTGGATTTATTTGCTTTACAGAGATTTGATTGATAAATAATTAAATGTGGAGAATGATGAATTTATTTTACTAAATCAATAGATTGTATTGCATTAAAAACCTTTTAAATAAAATTGATTAAGCTTTGCTTAGATGGGTTTCTGTTTTCCATTGATTTTGAAAGGTCTAAGTTTCTATGTTTTAGTGAAGCGCGAAGGAGGATTTCCTGGTGGTGAAGATCGTCTTTTGGAGCAGCCACGAGAAGCTTCTTTATATTCCGCTGGATACGGCCATTTATTTGAGCGGGATTCTAATAGGGTAATGCCTTCCAGTAATGCCAGTTCTCGCGCCTATGAACCGGCTTTCATCGAGACTGACTTTACTTCTCCGTTAACACGAGATGACAGGCATAGACATGTATCGTCTGCACCACCCAGCCTTCCTTTGCAACGCTTGCAGACGTCTGCAATGAAGCAGCAGCAGCAGCGAAGTCAGACTCTACCAGTGAGTAGAATGACTGCGAATCTCCAGCAGAACCTTTACCCTTCTCGTTTTGGCCAGGGTTTTGTTGAAAGAGGCAACACCGTGTCCCACTCAATCGGCAGCCCAAAAGATGGCCTGGCCTGGCAGTCTCGGCGTGGAACAGTTTCTGGGGTCATGTCTACCTCTCAGAGGAGACCCGGTGACTTTTCACGTCACAAGACAACGGATGAGGTGCCGCAGAGATTTGTTGGTTACAGGCGAGGAGCTCATGTCCAGTCTCGTCAAGAACTTCCGGCTGCTTTGCAGTTGATGACGAACAGAACTTTGAGTTCTAGAACGTTGGACCACAATAACGCCCAGAAACAGGCTATCTATCCAGATTCAAGAGGTGCTAGAGAAAGTACGGACCTGGTTAACATTCCATTACCCGTGCTGATGCATTCTGTCGAGCAACCGGCTGTCAAAATGGAGTCATTATCTACTTACACGGACTCGAATCCCAATATTTTGGGCGTTCCCTGGGGTCATGTTGATATTGTGGATTCTAGCTCTGTCTATGCATCTCAGATTGAACGCAGTAGCACTGATGATCGTTGGTCGAATTCAGAGACAGAGAAGCTGCGACTTCCAGATTCTAAATCTAGCAAAGACGCTTCTCGTGCTGTTGATTGCAGTAAAAATTCCACTCTCGGCAGTACTGACACATCTTGTATTCTGAAGCCAGTGGATGATGACATGTACGATGCCACTGATAGATGTAAAAGTGAGCATGACCCTCCGAAGTTGCAAGACCGGCAAGTGTGGTCGGAGGCGATAAATCCGCTGGTTCTTCTTCTTCTTCTCAGGCTGGAAGTGGTGTGTCTGCCTTGCCTTCAGATTCTGTTGCGTCAAAGAACGAATGTGGTGCTGTGAAATGCGGCTGTGACGATCAACAGCAAGACTGCGTTCACCGGAGGAGAAATAGCACAAACTGCGCAGATGCACACTCGTGCATGAATGCATTATCTTTAACAGCAGAAGGTCAGTGTCATATGTTCATATATTCTACCTTTACACATTACCTTGTGCTTGTGCTAACATGTGTTCTTACACA
Organism: Metaphire vulgaris; assembly: GCA_018105865.1. Taxonomy (NCBI): domain Eukaryota; kingdom Metazoa; phylum Annelida; class Clitellata; order Crassiclitellata; family Megascolecidae; genus Metaphire; species Metaphire vulgaris. Next base: position 6,417,655 of record CM030861.1, read on the forward strand.
CAAATGAACTTGTGTTCTATAATTATGAGGACTTGGATATTTATTTATTTATTTATATCATCAAACATATGTATGTATATATAAATTATATAACGTTATTTCAAGAACTCTGCACTGTTTGCGAGGTGCAAACTAAACATCATCGACGAGTACGAACTGAAATTAGCAACATGTTACTGAATTGAATTTGAAACTGAAATTGGATTTATTGTTGAACTTTAATTAGAAATTGAACTGAAATTAAAGCAACAAAAATAACTGAAATTGAATTTGAATTAGATATTGCCCCTTCATAACTGAAATAGAGATTGAATTAAGAATTATTTTCATAAGTTAAATATCACTGGTTCCAAGCATAACACTCATTGATGTTAGATATGATGGCAGTTTAACTTGCATTTCATTGTATGCAGCATTAAACATATCTTATATGGCAATGTGCTAACAATGATATTATCAATTCTTGTTGTTGTTGTTGTTGTTAGCAGCATTACCATCTGAGTTCTGTATGCTGCTGCTATGCAGTGTTAGGTGCTATATTGCTTTGCAGAGTATGACACAACTGGGGTTACAAGTTAGTCATTTCAATTTCTAGGTGAGTATGAAGAAGAGCGTGAATTTGTCTGGGATGACTACCTGGAAGACACGAAAGCACTTGCGGCTCCTCCGACTTCTTTCAAGCATGTTGGTGAACTTGGCATTTTTGATTGTCTGAATGTTGCTTTTTTCCTACTAAAGCTGATGTTTTGACAAAGAGTATTGAAATTTTTCCATATAAGTTGAAAACCACAAAAACAAGGTATTTAAGCTAACATCTGGTGCATAGAATTGTGTGGAAAGTTCAAAGTTTTCTCTATAAAAGTTATATTGTACTTGAAGGTGACCTGTAATTCAGTGTTGGTGGCTGAATTATATAATATTAGCTGACTCACATAAATCATTTATAATCACATTTCATTTGCAAAATCGTTTACTAATGAGATTTATTATGTATTTTTGGTATGAGAGATTCTGTAATTATTAATTTGTGAAGTTTAGAGAAAGAAGTGGTAATTAATTATGTTGAAATCTAAGGCTGGCCAAATACAGGCAAACCCCTTTGATGTCATGATACCTTGAGTGTTCAAATTATATAATGTAAACAATTATCCATTATTTCATATTGTTTATTGCAAGGATTTAATTATATGATGTCTAGAGTCTGCAAATGGCAAATACAGAAAGGGGTCACCACTAGAAAGGACAATCCAAGAAGGGATAATATCTTGGACAAGACAAAGAGGGCGACTAAAAAGAAGGTGGTTGATGATATGGGGGAGTGGACACTGGACAGGACTGCAGTTGTCAGCAGCAGTGTGGAAAACACAGGACACATTTTTGGAGATAGGAAATTCATGTTGTCACTTCAACTTCAGTGCCACATGAAGGAAGAAGGAGAAGATGATGAGAGTGACAATAATTTGTGTGACATTACTAGTCGTGTTTGAGTGAGGATCTTAGAAAAACCATCAGAATTATGCATTTCCACAAATTGGATTTCATTTGAGGAATAGAGCACTATGTCTTGGCTTCAGTTATATTACCGTGGGCCCTGCAGAAGTATGTTAACATCCGGATATCTTATCTGTTTTAGGTGGAGTGCAGTCTTCAGAATGGATTTGAGAAAGGTCTGAAGCTTGAAGTTGCCAACAAAGTTCCCGGCGACACGTACTGGATAGCGTCCATTCTAATGACCTGTGGTCAGTTGTTGCGTTTGCGGCCCGAAGGATGCAACGACGGATCTGCTGATTTTTGGTGTGATATTCTATCTTCGGAGGTTCATCAACTCGGCTGGTCTAAAGAGAATTCAAAAGTTCTTTGTCCTTCGGAAGGTGGATGCTATAAATAATTTCTTCTTTCATATTAAATTTTAATTTTTGCTTGACAAATTTTATTTAAGTTCAAAACCTTTATTTTTATGGGAATTACCCGAGTCCTCAATGAGCAGTTTATTTCATGTATCATGAGCAGAGTTGTGCATAGCCCATGATTTTTGTATTTGAAATCAATGCAGTTCATTTGTAAATGAATGATGAATAATGGAAATTTTATTTTATTTGATATTTTTCTCATATGCAGTCAAAATTAAAATGGAAAAGATCTCAGAAATTTTCTTTAATCCTTGTATTGCTAATTTTTTAAAGAACTATTTGTAAAGTTTTTCAAACCAAAATTAACTGCAAAAATGACTTCATGATATCGAAGCAAATTACAATGTATCTTAAACTGAAATTCTTGGCTGATATTTTGTTGAATTTTATGTTTTTTTTTTGATGGAGTGTCTCTGATTTGATTTTTTAAAAATTAATTATTGCCAAAGAATTTATTATTGCCATTTCTTCTCATTTAATAATTTATTGTATTCTTTTGTAGAATTGAGACAGAAATTTCCTTCGCTTGACTGGGAAATTACCTTGAAAAATTCTACGATTAATGCCAGGACACCGTCCCTGTATATGCTTGATCGAGTATGCATTTGCTGGTCTTGTTTTCAGGAATTAGTTTGTACAGGTTAATTAATTACTAGTTTCCACCAAACCAATGACTTTTAAAGCAGGCAAAATTTTCAGAGTGACATTCAGACTTTCTTATTTGTGTTAATAACTTTACTTGTATTTGCTGTGTACCTATCAAACAACTGATTAAATTGTTCCAAACATTAGGCCCAATTTTGAAGGAAGCTTGCTGTATTGAGGCAATTAATGCCACATATACAGTAGAACTTTGTTATAACGGACTCGGTTATAATGTATACTTGGTTATAGCTTACCACAATGTACGGTTCTGTGTGATGTTCAACTGTACTCGATGGTATTGAATATAACGTACCTCGGATAGATATAGCATGCTAAATTTTACAGACCGCTAAATATGTTATAATGAAGTTCTGCTGTACGGTGATTGCTTAGAATAGAATTTCATTTTCCAGCGAACTGGCCCACTGCCTATCGATCAGATCAAAGAGGGAATGTTTCTGGAAGTTCAACTTGAGGAGCAGCTGAATCATGTCTGGGTGGTAAAAGTTATAGAGAATGTCGGAGGTCGTCTGCTGTTGCGATACGAAGCGCTGGATTCTGCGTCTGATGATTTCTGGCTGTTCTATTTGCACCATCGTCTCCATTCGATCGGATGGGCCAAATCAAGGGATCTCCAGTACCATCCACCCAGCGGTATGCAGGTTTTCACTCATCACGACATTGCTTATCTATTTTGGCTGCGGAAATTAGAGAAATTAATTAATCGTTAATTAGTTCATTAAAAGAAATTAATTGTTAATTTCTTTTAACGATTGATTTTTCATTAACAAGTAATCAATGTTTTTTATTGGCCAAAACTGTTCTGTACCAGTAACGTAAGTTCCGTGTGAACGACTATTTAGCTCTGCTGGTTACATTACAAGTAAGACATGTTTGTCACTCCAATCAAACACTCTGAATAAGCTTTTGTGCTTGCATTTTTGGTTATTCGACGACATTTGAGCAAGAAAATGCTTGTGCTATTTACTCTTTTTAACTGAATTTTATGTGAAATATCGCATTGTTGTCAATAACTGTGACTATAGAACTTTTTTTATTTACCGGTAATCAAAATTAACTATTAATTAATCGTTAATTTCTCAAAAGTTAACTATTAAAATTAAATTGATCGTTACCAGTAATCAAAATTAACTATTAAATGCTGGGGAAGATTTCAAAATGACTAGGAAGAGGATGAATACTGTAAAAATGAGTCACAAATACTGTTACTACTGTAAAAGTGCCTATTTTGTTTATACCTAGACTAGTAATTATGCTAAATAGTTGGAACCTATTTTCCTCAGGAATGTACAGCATTATTTTGCTTATAAACTGTTCTTCTCAGGCCAAAAAAATTTGTCAAATTGAAATTTATAGCTTGAGTCGACATAATATTTCAACACATCATAATGATATATTGTTTGTGAAAATCATTAATATTTCAGTGTCGCTTATATGCTGTTCCGATTAATTCCAGCCGTTCTGACGAAACTCTCTGATTCTGACTGGTCAAAATACATGGAACAGAATTATGAAGCATTCGAGAAAAACCACCCACCTGCTGAAATTTTGGAGGTTTGTTTGAAAGTATCTGCTTATTTTTATTTCATTTTTAAGCATTACTTCCGCCAAATAAAACGGCATACTGTATCTACTTATATTTACTGCGAGCGTCATTTTGAAGATCATTTATTGTATCATGGCTACATTATTGAATTGATTCTTCATTCTGCTATTGTCTTATTAAATGTTTATTAAATGTTCTCACTTTTTACTTTGCCATATCATGATCTACATTTAATTTTTGCCAATCTAATTACTGACTGTATTGTCAGTTTGGTTTGTGTTTTACTATTTACTATGTCAGTCATATGATACCTGCCTCTTTTCCATGATGATCTTCTTAAAAATTCGTTTTTTAGCCGCTCCATACTCCACGATATGTCCAAAATAAGCCAGTCGCAGCTTTATTACTGCTGTTATATTGATATTTCTTGTTAAAATTGCATATAATGATCATACTTGTGAATTTATAGAAATTGCTGTGCAGTGTTTAATCTAGACTCCTGGACTCCGAGGGGGGACTGACAAAGCTGGGGGGAATTCTGCTAGGGGGCTGCTTGTAGTTGATGTAGTATGCCAAAATTTCTAGGGGGATTTTTAAATTTCCGAGGGGGAAAAGGACAATCCCCCCGGAAACGGCCTAGATTAAGCCCTGTTGCTGTGACTGAACAATGGAGTGGTGGTGACTGACAAATCTCAGCTATTTCCTGAATATTTTTTTGCAGGATCAGATAAAAATTGAGCCTCATCGCTTTGTTGAAGGATGGGTGTTAGAGGCCGTTCATCCAAAGACCCTGTCCACAATTCACCCGGCTCTGGTAAAACATGTCGTCAACGAGTATTTCTTTACAGTTGAACTGATTCTTGAAAATTGTGAGGAACCAGTCCAGATGTGTTGTCATGCTGGTTCCCTGAACATCTTTCCAGTTGGGTGGTGTACCGATAATGACATTCCGCTGTCGTCAACTGGAGGTGAATATTATGTTAAGGGTATATGACAGAATTTTGCACAACATATCATTTTTGATGGTCCTTTTTACCAAAGCATGAAATACCAAAGTGCAAAATAACAAGATGTTTTTAATTATACTTAGAATTCTGGTCATAATGATATATGTTTATAACAGCTGAGTGTCATGATTAAAACTTTTGTCTTTTGTGTTTGATATCATTCTTCATGATGTTTATTGGGTTTTCTGTTTTGAAGGAACTTATATGCTTGAGTCTGTATATTGATACTTTATAGAATCCTGTTTAAACAGGCTTCTAGAAATCCAAAGATTTTGCTTTGTACGCATCCAACGTGGAATTATAGATTCCTTTTTAATGTAATTCTTCTTTGTAAAAGTCCTGTGTTGCCAAGATTCCATTATAACAAGTTCGTCAAAGTGAAATTATCTTATAAATATACATCATTTGTATTTGATAGCAATGATATGTTAGCAATATGTCTATTGATTTATAGGAACTGATTTTCAATGGCAGAAATTTCTAGAGAAGAATCCTGCTGAGCCAGCATCAGAAAGCGCTTTCAAGACGGTGAGTTATTCTTCTTTACATACTTTTGCATGGTCTAGGTACCAGTGGATGTAAGTAGACATGTTTTTCATGACTGTTTTTCATACTATCACTATTTGCCATTTTCTGCTTGTCACTCGCCTACTGGAAATAGTTGTGGTCTTAAATTCAATCGTAGTTTTTGCTCTGTTGTTTTATTGTTGGACATGTGTATTTTCCACAGTATGTCTTGGAGTGATAACCTAGTTTTGTACAGAGCAGTTTAAGGTGGAAAATGCATTCACTGATATAAATGAACTTCATAAGACCAGCAAGTCATAAATTTCTATAAATCACTAATTTTTATAAATATGTATATGTGTGTGTATATATATGTTTAATTCCTCTTTGCCCTCGACGCATTTGCTGCGCTGCGAACTTGCACTTTATTAATGTTCGTAATAATAATAATACTTCATTCCTGAAGGACTTGTGATAAAAAAATTGTCCGGAGACATGAAATGATTGTGTGCTAGCTCTCGTTCAGTTGGAGATTGGAAAATGTTCCTCGGAATGAGTGGTGTTGAAGTGTTGTAACGTGACAGATATTCTTTCAAACAGAAAGCTTCCTTCTTTGTTGTCCCCGGATTGTAGGGGCAATGAGTCGACCCAGGTCATTGATGAAGCAGAAGGCATTGTTATTGATGGGGCCAAATGTTTCAAAATGTTGTTGGATGAGAGGGATTGATAGTTTGCTATCTTTCTAACCTCAGCTGCTTCTGCGTCGGCTCCTGCTGCGAGTGCTGTGGTGGGCAAATACGTGGGGACAACTGTGTCTGCCATGGTTGCATCCTTGACTAGGCTTCAACCGGTTCGCCAGGGGATCAGGTCATGCCGTCTGGTCTTTTTCCATCGTTTCAGCAGAGACCAGCCGGTTCCTTTATGGGAGGATCCTCAGCCCTAGCCATTGTTTCTAAGTGCACATCCAACATTTCTGTATTATTCTGTGTCAAAATACTTTTGAATTGCGATGCTGATTTGCAAATAGAAACTTGTCTATAAACAACATGACAAGACCATCTCATCATGGCCGGTGCGAGAGCCTAAATCTTGCAAAGCATGTCATGTCATGGCTGCCAAAGTGTTGATACAGTAGAACCTCGTTATATCGAACTCGCTTATATCGAAATCACATTTATATCGAAGTTTGAGCGCCGGTCCCGCCAAAACAGTGTTAATGATACAGGAATCGGATATATCGAACCTCGGATATAAACATGATTTATCACGGTCCCTTGAACTTCGATATAACGAGGTTCTACTGTAGCAGTATTGAAAACAGACGAAACGTTTGTGCGTTACTTTTATAATTTATACAGGTGCCAGACAAAGAACTGCATGGTTTTGAGCCGGGAATGAAACTGGAAGCCGTAAATCCGTGTCAGATGGGACAGGTCTGTGTTGCCACTATAACAAAAGTCATGGACGGCGTAATGTGGCTTTGTCTTGATCACAATCCTTCATCTGCGTCAGAATACATCGTTCCGGTTGATACGTATGATGTTTTTCCTATTGGTTGGTGTGAAAGCAACAATTATCCTCTGAAGACACCAAAGATTGCTTCGAATAAGCGTGTTCCTAACGTCCAGTCTGAGTAAGTTTTTAAAATTTGATTTCAGATGAAATATTGGTTCGATTTGGTCAAAACATATGGCTTCAGGAATTCAGATATTTTTGGATATTGATAGTGTTTAGTATTTTAAGCTTGAGCTCAGAAGTGCATGCACTTGTATATTAGTTTGATTCATTTGTTAGGAGCCACTGTAATGCAAGAAAATTAAGAGATGAGTGAGTGTTTGAATATCATTAAATCAAGTTGCATTAAATTTGATTGTTAAAATTTCTATGTTTTTGCTTTGTTGCTGTAGCATTTCAGTATTCGTGCATTGCATAATCCTTCCTTGTGTGATTTTAGTTTGAAGACACCTAAAGGTTCTGCTAATTGTTTATATGGTATTCTATGTGTCTTTGAAGGCGTCACTTGGAAGACGAGGCAAGAAATGCTCTTTACATGCAGATGAAAGAAGCCGACCTCAGAAGTATATTTTCTGAAAATGTTGTGCTGGATCATTTAAAACTTTTCACTTTTAGCAATCAGATTTTGACTTGCTTTAACCCCTTAACCGGGTGCGACGGCTCAAAGCCGTCCAGTTTACATTGAGTTACAGATTTATTCCCCAGTTAAGGGGTTAATTTAAAAAATTGTTAAACCCTTAAATTGCTGGAACTGTTTATACTTGGTTGCATTGCATGTAGTTACAAAGTATCTGGCGGTTTAAGGGTTAAGATTGTTTGTTTCATTAGTTGAAATTGTTTCACAGATCTGTAGGGTTTGATGGGAATCAAATTTTGTGGAATATGCTTACAGTTTGTGACATGAGTTTAAAATACTGCAATGTTCTTGCTAGAATCAAGCGGTTGGTGTCCAAAAATCTACTTCAACTATCGTTGCTTTACCGGACGGTATCTGAGCAAAGGTCGTATAGTCCTCCTTCCGAGATCGGTTGGGCCGGGTTCGGTTGCACTCGTCATGACTACCGTGCTTTCTAAGCTCGTCAGCGTGGCGTACAAGTCGAGCCGCGTCCTGCGTGAGCTTCAACTTAAAGGAAAACCGAATCCAAGCATGCATTCTCAGTTACTGAGAGCCAAGTAAGCATGATGAACAGAGCTGAATTTAGGACAAATGAGGCCTCTATCTGTTAAACTATGAGGTCCTATATGTTGGCCCTGAAAGAGGTAGACTCAGTAGGTCTAAACGGTAGACTCAGTAGGTCTAAACAGGCTGTCAGAGCTACACAGGAAATTTAGGAGTGGCGTAACGTGGGGCGGGGGCACTTTGTTGACTTGGCCCCGGGCGGGGGCCCCAAAGAGGGGTCTAAGAGGTTAGGTTAGGTAACCATAGAGTGAACGTTGGGACCCCTCAGGGTAAAAAGGAGGCTGATGACCTTTTTTTTTTTTTTTTTTTTTTGCCGTCAGGGGTAAAAAAAGGCTGATGACTTTTTTTGCGGTCAGGAAACTTTGGAACTTTGGGGCCCCCATGACAAAGACCCAGGCCCCCAAAATCACGCTACGCCACTGAATTTAGGTGTAGTTAAAATATTATGTGTTGCCAGATGAATCATTATTTCACGTTTGAAAAATTCGTTATGATATTTTGCACCCCTAGTAAATCTGTCACTGATGATGAACTCTGTGTGTGTGTGTGTGTGTGTGTGTGTGTGTGTGTGTGTGTGTGTGTGCTATATCAAGAATTTGCCGTGTGAAATTGTGATGGTTGGCATGTGTGTTTGTGTATGAGTGGTGTGGGCTTTCTTATTTGTGATAAAAAAAGCACAGATGTGTCTGAGGCAAAGCTGGTTACTGTGTGAGTCACCTGGTAGAATTTTGGTGAAATTAAAGCAGTTCTGCTACTTTAATCAGCAACTGAGTAGGTTAGCTTGTCAGGGGTAATACCATGTCAGGAATTTATATCATTTGTAAGTTAGAAGATTTAATTAGGGGCAGAAGGTGGCAGAGTGGAGTACGCACTGGAGCGGCAGGCTGGCAGAGCTGGTTCAAGCCCCATTAGCACCCCATGTGGCTTTCACACAGGCAGCAGTGCCTTCTAAGCCACTTAAAATCATTCTAAGTTTTTTAAGCAAGTAAGTTAAGCTGCCACAATCAAGGATTGCAAGTAAGGAGCAGAGATAGGTGTGTGTATTCGAATGTGCCTTTTTTGAGTTAATAGGCAAATCTTGCAGTGTTGCTTAATATTAATAGCTCTGTCCCCTGGTGTTAGGTTATTAATAATGATGACGGTTACATTGTTCTGAGTTATCATTTTGTTTAGCGGGGAGATGACTGAAGCTTACAGGCAATTTCAATGATGAAAATAGTAACTACTGGTAGATTAGAGTTTTGGGAGCATTGAGTTTGTCTATTAACCTTCAGCTGTTTGCAAACTTGACTATAAATTAAGTCATGTCGGTGTGTCTTGGCCTTAGTCTTTTTGGAGCATGATGTTAGAAGTTGTGTTGCTCTTATTGGTTTTTGTTGTTGATGTGTTAATGGCGAGCATGAAATTGTGTTGCAGGTATAAAGGCAAGAGTTATAGTGCCATTGTTGAGATCTGCACTTCGAGCGACCAGATCAACGACTTCTGTCGTGACGTCTGTCGGCGCCTGGAATGTTGTCCGAATCTCATCAGCACCCGTTCGTACGAAGGCCACTGTCCAGAAAACTGTTCTCGGCTCGTCAAAGGCAGACACAGTAAGTTGCCGTATTTGGTCGTGATGCCGGTGCCAAAGCGTTGACTTTGCCAGTACGTTTCCACGGTGCGGAAATTATAATTTCCAATGACTTTTGGTTTGTATTTGATACGTAAAGTGTGCATTATGTATTATTATGTATTATGTTTTTGACCTTGCGTGTTGCCCAGGTTAATTTAATAAAGCGATATTGTATTGTGTGTAATAATATCGAGTGATTATGTTGATTTTGCAGCCTATTATTTTGGTCAGAAGAAGCGCAAGATTGGTCGACCGCCCGGCGGCCACAGCAACTTGGACTTCAGTCCCAAGAAGCCTGGCAGACGTCGCCGCCATCGCAAGCTGCTGCTGACGCTGCGCAAAAAACACGGCCTAGTCGGGAGAGTGAACTCACCCGGTCACGAGGAGGAGGAGGAGGACGAAAGTAACAGCACTGGAAGCTGGAAGTGCCTTAATGAAAATGACGAGGAGGAGAGTAGAGACAGTCGAGAGTCGGTTCAGCGGGTCGGTCGAAAACGACGAAGGACGGGAGCCACGACGGAAATTCAGACTAGAGGGTTGAAGTTGCCGAAATACAGCTTCGAAAGGAGAACGCACAAGAAGGTTCTTCATCCGATCCCTGTCGTACCAAAAAATAACGAATTTGAAAATGTTCCCATGCAGGTATGTCAGCAACCCAGTTACCTACATTATGTTAACATGAAGTACTATCCTTGAATTTAAGATTCAGGGTGTATCAAATGGGAGGGGGAAATTTTGTCCCATGTGCACTTTTCCTGTAAGTTGAGCGTGCATTGGACAACTCAGGGGCTGGTAGAGGTGGAGGTCTAAGTTGAAGAGGAGGGAAACTGATATGTTCAGAGAAGATCAACTCTAAACTCACTGGAGCAGAAAATGAGGGGTGGAGAATTAATTGGAGATCAAGTCTAGGAGTCTTAGGCCAGATAAAGCAGGGGCTGTGCAGGATTTAACAGGCGACAGTTGGAGCTTCAGTTTTCTGTAAAATATATTGCACTGGCTAGCATTAATTAGGCATTCATCTTAGAGGAAGGACATTGAAAATGTGCTTGAAATTAGTCATGCTTTTTGTTTGAGTCATAAAAAACTGTTGAAAAGTATTAGTTGGCATTGCCTGACTTAAATAAATGGTTTAATTAATTATTTTATAATTTAATTTACTTTTTGAACACTTGGTATCTTTATGCACAGTTAAAATTAATTTGATAGACTTTCAACACAGGAGACATCCTACTAAACCATTTAAATTCAATTATTATTATGTTTCTAAATTTTAATTTGAAAATGTCATTGTTCGGGTAGGTGTTAACTCTTTGTTGCTGAGATGCGAGTTTTGTGATTGATTTAATATTTGAATTTATTTATGTCCTATTTTGTCGTATTTCAGATATCTGTTCTTAAAGAGGAATTGTTGAAGTTAGATTCTAATCCTCTTTACTGGAGTGTGCAGGAAGTGGTTGAGTACATTAAGACAACCGACTGTGCAAGCATTGCTCGTCTTTTTAAAGAACAGGTTCAAGTTTTGGTCATTCATTTGCCACACGTGTAGCTAGCTTCTTTCTAAGCCATTTTGGTTCCTGTTTTATGCTGTTTAAGCCACAGTGGTGGCTGGCTTCAGGATTTGGCAAGTGGGGGGCTGTTGGGGTGGCAACTTCTAAGCATGAAGCCAACTATTTTTCATAAACATGAACTAGATCTAGTTGCTTAGAATGAGAGCACTAGAGTTTGGGGGCCATTTTGGGGGGAGGCATTCAATATGGGCATGGGCCCCTGTGGAGCTACCTCTGTTAATCTATTGCCATTTTTGTTTTTACTTTGAAATGTTTTTAATATAATTTTGAATCGACCAACTGTTTCAAGCGTTATTGAGTATGATGTTAGCACATTTTTAGTTCTTTTGCATTGGACTTTATGGCTGCCATGAGTTTATTTCATATAATTTCTATGACAGATATGTTTTAGTAAAATTGACTGAAGCTGAATAGAGGCAGCAAGATGTCCATATTGAGTAGCAGTGTTCCTTTGTAGTGTGGCAACTGCTTTTGACAATGATGGCTGAATTAGTTATAAATTTTGTTCAATTTTGACATTGATTTTGCTAAAAGCTTTAGTGTCATCAGAGTTTATTTCTTCTACAGCTGTAACTGATATGCAGCAGCATTGGAACCAAACCAATGTTGTCGGCTCAGCTATAAGTTGCTACAAATCGCCAACTTTTCGGCTCTGAATTTATTAATTTATAAAATTATAAATTCTGTCATCAGAGGAAACATTTTGATGGCAGGCTGGATGACTGAAAGAATGAGCTTGTGCCATATAACTGGTCTGTTCAATGTTTGCATCCCCAAACGGGAGGTCTGGGAAAATGGGAAAAAGGGGGAAAACTAGGTTTAGCATTCAACGTTAGTCATGGGTGAAGTAGCATGCAATACTCACACAAAACAGAGAGAACCAACATATTTATTTATCAAAAGGTTGTGAAAAAAGACAATGTTGGCAAGAAGGTTGTGATGTCACACCTTGTTTTGTCAAGCAAATAAACTGACCACATCTGGTCCTTGGGCCATAGTTTAGTGACCCTGGTATGGATGTATAAATATTTTCGCTATTTATTTTTATAAGCGCAATGTATTTCTTGTTGGGTTACTGGCAGAACATGATTTTTTAAACTTAGAGTATTGAAGTAATTATCCATAATTTAAATCATCGGTGTCCAGTTACTAGTCACGTTTTTTATTAAATGATTTGATGGGAATATAGTTTTGATGTATCATTTTTTGGCATTTTGTGCATTTCCTTATTGCATTCTAAATTCTGGATCTCATAGTTTTAATATCTGAACTGCATTGATTTTTCCAGGAAATCGACGGCCAGTCTTTGTTGTTGCTGTCTCTGCCGACCGTTCAAGAACACTTAGAGCCGAAGCTTGGTCCGGCCGTCAAACTGTGCCACCAGATCGAACGGCTCAAAGTCACCTTCTACCATCAGTTTGCTTCATAAAAGACTCGATGCTGCTATGCCACGGTACCACAACAACTCGTCCACAGACATCTGGTTGACTAACAATAGGTCTACTACGCGATTCCTGGGCTACGGTTAGGATCAGGGTATCGTATAGAAAACCTATCGTCAGTCGACCAGAAGTCTGTAGGCGGGTTGTCACAGATGAAAAGTCTGTAGAGGAGTTTTTGTGGAGCCCAAGCCGTTGATTTATGACTCTCGATTGGCCAATTTGTTTGATGAAATTTAACTTTGTAAATTAACTTAATTTCTGATTAACTAGGACTTGTGCATTTGCTTGTGTGTGTGCATAGATGTATTGACTTAGAACATCTCTTTAGTGTTTCATTGTCATGTACTTGATTCAAGGGAGCCTTGGACTGACTGGCGCTGACCTGTTTGTTGGCATGTTGAGCCTCCATCTGTTAGCTTTAGTGCCTGATCTGTCTGATTCATAATTCAGAATTTTTGTACAATGATTTTTTTCATATTTTGAAGCAGCTTTGATCTTGGTGAATAACTGGCAGTTCCCTTCATTGCCTGGTCGAACGATGTGCATCATCGTTTTTCTGTTGGGTTCTGAGTTGTTTAACGCACTGCCTAGGAGAGTCGCTACAAGTACATGGCTGATGTCGTTAAGTGCATTGCGTCTTGGATTGCTTAGCTCGTTATAAAAGACTGAATAAATGCTAATGAACTGATTTGGTAAAATTCTAATTGAAAACCATGCTTACAAATAGGTGCCTTATAATATGTACTCACAGAATACTGGGCATACTGTATTTTAAAGCAGAAGTACTGTAAGGGTACTTACAGCTTGCAGATGAAGATAATCAGAAACTTTTAAAGGGAGAAGTTAAAGCAGAATATGTTGATATGACTAGAAGCTGGGATTTGGAGAAGGGGAGAGGAGGAGGAATTTCCTTGTGGCCCCAAAAACATGAAGGGGCCCCAACAACCGTCTGAATGTCAGATACCAATGCAAACTTACCGGTATTTTTGGGCTCTGGTTATGGCTCTTGACAGGCCCGGGAAGAAAAATTTTAATTTCAGCATTTCTCTGTTTCTGTGTAATTTCTGGTGAAAGGATGTGGCCAGATATAGATGCAATAGAATTATACAGTGCGATTGTTGCATCCGCTTATGACGTGCAGCAGTACAGGACATTTTGGGAAGTGCCATTGAACTGGTTTCGTTTTCCAGCCTTTTAAAAATGTTGTACAGCTTCAAGAATTGCATCCGTATTTGATTTGGATTTAGTGTTGCTGTTATTAGCAGCTAGGGTTAATATTAGTCGAGAAGCATATGTTGACTTTGAATTGGTTTAAGCATTTATGACTGTTCAGTGCCTAAACTAGTTTCACATTCAGCATCCAAGTAATACGCAATGAACATGTCTGTTTTTTCTAAATTAATGATTATCTATCTGTTTTATCCATATAAAACAAAGTAACTCTGTACTTTAAACTAATACAGTGTGTATTCCGGAAAGTATTAATGCTTTTGTTATTATTTATTCTTAAATCTTTAGTAATATTTTTGCTTTTTGCTGTTACATTGTTGTTTAGGTGAATAGTCTAGATGGGGTCTTTCAATAGTAACTGCACTGTTTTGAGCACTCTTAATAGTTAATACCCACCCCAGTCACGAAATGTCATGTTGTCTTCTTGAATTATGTATGCTCAATCCTCCCGTTAAATGTTTGCAGCCAGAACATTTTTTTAGTATTGATTTTCAGTTGCACACAATATATTTAATAAATAGTTGTCTTGATAGTCGAATGCCAGCAAGCATGTATTTTCCCTGATCCAAGCTTTGTTTTTCCAACACCTTGGTATTCTTTTCATTGTATGCAGACTTTTCATCTCTGGGCTATTCATCACCGGGCCTGAGGTCCGGTGATGAATAGTCTTGATATGAACAGTCTGGAGATGAACAGTCCTAGAATCTCTTTTCATACGTCTGAAGACATGCATTTTCATCATTTAAAGGGCTTGTAATGGGGGAATTTCTGAGTTGTCATTTTAAGATAAATGTCAGCATCATCTTTCAGCAAAATTCCTTTATCAGCCCTCTCCCAGTTGTTGGATGAACCTGTAATTGCATTGTGACAGTAAATTGGTTTCTTGTTATTTGTTCCATTTGTTAATGCTTACATCAGAAATGATTTTTGTGAGTTTTGCTGTTAGGCCTTTTGCAAATAGTTGTTTATTTTGTCTTGTCTGGTATAGCCAAGTTGATATTAATATAAATAATTGCAAAGTTTAGTTCTGACACTTATATTTGCTTATTGCATGTATCTTAGATTGCCCCTTGCTTGTTGTTGTATAGTAATATATTACTTAACCCTTTACCCGTTCATTTATTTGTAATGTAATGTAAAATGGACGAGTATAATTTATGATGCAGTCAAGACTCCTCCCCATACACATCTTTACCCAAAATCTCCTAAATCCAACCACCCTCCCCCAGTGTGTATGTGCTACATGGATGGACCCTAAGTTACTGAAATATTGTTTTGAAATTTGTGTAATCGCTTGGATTGAATTGGTCGCTCTGTTTAACTATGAATTTGATATGTCAAATAGAATATGATACAGTATGGCATGCGCTAACAGAAACAGAAGTTATTAACGGTAGTTGGATTTCGGTGGCAACATTTAAATGATAACTTTTGTTGCTCATTTACATGACTGGCTTGATGACATTCTAAGAGTGCATTATTGATTGCAGTTCGTCTCAGTTTTGGTCATCCAGTTGTATTCTAGTTCTTCTTGAAGTGCCTTGTTCTGGTGTGTTGGCAGCCATGGACTTGACTTTGCTTGGTCTCTCATGTTCCTCAGAAGCTCGATGTTGTCTGCTTCCATTCCTCCTCTTAGCTTATCTTTGAATGTATGTCTCTCTTTTCTTTTCAATCTTTTCCCATAACACCTGTCACTGCCAACTGACAGGTCTATAGTTACTGTAGATTTTTACAGTTGTAAATTTTCGAAGACGTTGCTTGTTTATACGGAAAACAAATAGTTTTACTTAATAGCTGCACTTTATAATTGTTTATAATTAATTCTATTTCTGAATGCTTGCATTTTGAAAGTGTTGAAAACAGCTTGATTAAACAATGAGTATGTTGATGACTGGGGATGCATCCCCCTACAGAGTTTGTTTTTGCTTGTCAACATATTTTCCGTAAGCTCTTTTTAAATTTAAAATTTTTACATTCGGTGAATTTAATACCTACTCATCGTACTGTGGATAAGTTTGAGTACAATCTGACCTTTGGAATTTTGATAGATCAATCAACTTCTATGTCTCCACTATCATAATGGATACATTGGATAGGCATAATCATGATTTAACTTCTTTAGTGCCACTTTATTGATGTTCTTGCCATCAGTCTATGGTCGTTACTTGATTTGAATCATTCCCTACAGTCAAAATCCAATAGCTGATGGTCAGTGTTTTATCCAGGCCTGTTAGGAGGGGAGATTTTCCCCAGCACTCAAATCCCCCCCAATTGCAGCACTAAAAATTTTTTGCATTGAACTGTGCCTCTTCCCCTCCAGCCAAGTAAATTCCCTCAACCCAAGGCCTGGAGTCTGGATAAAACACTGGCTGATAGTGCACCGCAGTGGTGTAGCCAAGAGGGGTTTGGGGTTAAACCCCCTTGGCTGCCTGAAAACAAAATTTTTAATTTTTAATGATTTTCTATGCATTTTAATTTTTTGACAAGACTGGGGGTCGAGCCCCTTGGCTATAAAATAAAATGTAACGGTGTTTAAGAGGCAAGGACCTTTTTTGCTTGTCAAGATTTTTTTCAAAGCTGGTCACGGTCAAAACCAAATCTAAAACCTCCCCCTTCCGGAAATCCCGGCTACGTCACTGGTGCATCCAGGGACCAGGGTGCATCGCACATGAAGTCTAAGACGGCTTGATTAAGATCACCTGGATTTTGGACTCTACCAGAGTCATAGAGTATGAGTCTACCTGGATTTACCGGCACTTGTACAGAAGTTATACGCACTTTACACCTCTGGCGCCTGGGACGAAAGAACAGGAAACGCGTTCGGTTGGTTATGTTGGAAACCGAAGAAGGGAAATAAAACAGGGAAGAACTTTAACCAAAGGTAAAACGGATTTAAGTCGTTGCTTTGAATCGTAGAATTTAGCACAGTTTTGTGCGCGATGCTTCTTCTTCAGCGGGAAAGCGTATTGGGTTTTACCGTCTTAGTGTTTTATGGCAGATCCAGTTTTGTGCCCAGAAACTTGAGGTTGTGCTTCTTTTAGCACTGCGTAAAATGCAAGCGCAAACCTTCAGTTTATATGGCGCTCTTATATCGTCGTCGTCGTCGTTGTGGTCTCTGCCAGTTCCTTTGCGGCGATAGCGAGACACAACATTTCCAAGAGATTAATTGAAATATTGTCTGCAGAGCCCATGTTGGTCTTTTAGAAATCAAGGTCCTGAATATAGAGAGAATGTGACATTTAAGGGATTTGGAAATAAGAGAGAGGGTCTAAAACTGGATCAGTGAAGTGGATCATCAGCATCATCGTGCTCTCTGCCAACACTTTAACGTCAATAGCTAGATGCAAAACATTTCCATATGAAATCCTGTCTTTATATTGATCTTCCTTCTGTGATTGAAATTCTTTTTCCTTTCATGTTCATATCTTCTCAGATGTTGTGAATCTGTGGACTTTACATTCAAGAGGTGTGAACAACAAGGGATGTGATAAATTAAGTTTCCAACACATGGCAAATCAAACATTGATTGTAACAATGTAATGTAACAAAATATTTGTATAGCGCCTCTTCTGAAGAATCACTCAGAAGTGCTCCCACAGCAAATTACTGTATATTGACAAAGAGATAAGTTTTATGTTGTTTCAGAAAAAACTAGATGGGGCTGGAATAGAATTAGGAAAAGTTGCTAAGTGGATACAAATTTTAAAAGGGACAAGGCACTGGTTTATCACCAGATTTCTACAATGAATTGGGGAAGAGATTATGAAGGAAACAGAAGAAAAGGATAAAGATAGAGGCCAACTGACTAATGGCAGATTGAAAGAAAAAACAAGGTGGCAGAAGAGAGTGAAAAGAAAGGATCTAAGAATAAATAAAAAGAAGACGTACTTGTTTTGTAATTACAAAAAAAAAGGAAATTCTAAATGCAGGCTCTAACAAAAGAAAGAAAAGTAACACAGAGGTTTGTGAAAAGGACATTGGGGCAGAATGAGAAGAACATTGGTTGTGGACATGGACGCTGACAAAAACATCAGAAAGGAAACTGACATGCAAAAATTTCATGGCAGAAAGAATAACCAATGAGGAAGTACTAAAAACCAGGATTCTTTAGACGGATTGGAAAATCTAGCCATAACAGGAAAAATAGAGGAAAAAGAGCAAGAGGAAGCTAAGCCTAAGAGGATGGAACTACAGCTCTGAAAGGTAAGAGGAGTTGGAGTGACACCCAAAGGATAGGGCCAACTGATTCAAAAAAGAACAAGAGTGCAACTGCTCTCAACAGCTAAGAGGAAACTCAGGTAAGTTGGAGCAGGATAAGGCAGCAGGATAAGGCAGCCAGTGTAGAAGAGACATCATATAATCACTAATGTGAACACGTCTTGTGACACCAGCAATCACCCTGGCTGCTGAACGAAGAAACATCTGGAGTTTATCAAGTCGCACCGATGGAAGACCAGCAAAAAGTGAACCACAGATTGTGGCCAGGTCTTGTTATCTCATGTGTGCATGCATTTAACTTTGATCAAATTTTAATTCTAAATTTGCATCTTTTTATGAAGACATTTATCCAACATAATGTCAGCTGTAGGCAAGTATTCATGCCTATCCATAAACAGTCACATTATCGTGAGTGCAATATGTAGGTATTTACTAATGATGAAGTATATATTCTGAATTTGTTCCAAAAATCTGTTACTAGAAACTGAAATGAAGTGAGCAAGAATTAGAGCAGATATATTCTGGTATTGTCCGTCCATTTTATCATTTATGTCTATTGCTTGATTACTTATAGCCACTGATAGACAATTTAATCCTTTATTATAGGCAAAAACACTAATTTCCTTATTTATAATTATTTACATGCCATACGATGAGGGAAATGCTGTTTTAAAACTCCATATTGTTGGATAATTATTTGTGTAGACTACCAATTGTATTACATGTTTCTACCATAGGTAGGCAAATCCAAATCATGATTCGATTTAAATCTGATTTAAATCACATCTGGGGATTTGATTCAAAGGAGCTGGGATTAGATTTGAACATCAGAGATTGGGATTTGATTTGATTCAAAAAATTTTGAGATCCGATTCAACATGCAGAGATTTGAATGCCAAATACTAAGTATTGCTAATGAGCAGTATTTTGAGACTCAAATAATCATGTAGAAACATACAGTGAAAGTAGTCACGTGGGCCAACTTTAATTTCCCTGCACAAATGTCCAACTCTATGGTCCACACAGACCAATGTATCACTTCATAGCAATATTCTTTGCTCTTCTTTATAAACAATAACTAAACTTGGCAACAGGTTGTTCCTGTTGAACCACAAACCTTCTGGCAGACTACTAAGGATGAGCGATTACCGGTAACTGTTCTCAAAGTATTAGCTAAAAAGTACCTTAGCATACCAGCTACCTTGGCCAATGTTGAAAGGCTATTCAGTGTGGCAGGAGCTGTTATTTGTGCCTGTCGCAGCAGTCTTGCATCTGAAACTTTAGAATTGCTTATTCTTAGAATGGAAATGCTGAAAAATGCCTAGCATCTGGCATCTGCTGCAGAGCCCGCTGCATTGTAATTGATACTGATAGGCTAAGTTTTCAGTGATAACTACGATTTAACCAGTTACTCACTTGCTTACATAGACCTACACTACAATGACTACATTACATTAACTATAATGATTTTCAAATAGCTTTCACTTCAGTGTACTGAGTGTAGTTGTGTTGTGCTGCTTGTGCATTGTTTTGCATGTGGGATTTGAAAAGATTTCACTTTTAAAGATTTGAGATTTAGGCTAGTGAATTGAGATTGGGATTTGGGATTCAGCTGTCATGATTTGAGCTTTTATGCTGAAAGATTTGTGATTTGAGGTTTAGGATTCGATTTGAGATTTGCCCACCTATGGTTTCTACTCAATGACAATGTCTCAGATGTCCACTTTGGTTGATTCTTTCAGTTCTATGTGCCTGAGTTAAGCATATCATGAGTGATCGATGTTTCCAGTGTGGAAAACTTGGACATTATGCCCGTGACTGCTATTCAAAAGGAACTGGTCGTGTAATACTGTCTCGCGGAAGAGAGCGTGGACGTGGTGAAGTTAATACTGGAAGACCACGTTCAGGTTGGCTGCTATTTTGTCATATATTATTTACTAGTGTTGCAATATAATATTTACTTAGTGAACTTATCAGAAGTGTTATCCCATTAGCTGTAATTTGGAGACATGCAGTAAAGTGTCAAGAATTAATTGACATGTTTTTTTCAAAATAATTATAACTTTGCAGAAAATGAAGTATTTCTTCTACAAATATTAATTTTCAAGTTCTCTGAGTGATTGGTCTCTTAATTGAGAGACTGTTGTATCTAAAGATAGGCAAAGAGTCACGTTAAAAAGGATTTTCATTTTATTGATTGGATAAAAGTTTCTCCACAATACTGTGATTTTTATGATTGCAAAGTTATGCTGCTATCTAAAAATCAATCACTTGAAATTACCGGTAATCATAATTATTAGTTGATTCCTTATAACAGAAAACTCAATTTTGATATGTCCAAGCATTTTTTGTTTTGAAAATAGTTCATATTCTATTTTGATTGCACTTCTTCGTTGTTTTACAGATCGTTGTTACAAATGCAACAGTGTTGGCCACTTTGCAAGAGATTGTAGAGAAGAGCAAGAACGATGTTATAACTGTAACAGATTGGGACACATTGCAAAGGATTGTGATTTGGATGCATGTTCCAGTAAGCAAGGTAATTTGAAATTTTCTTTCAAATATTATTATCTGTGACATTAGCAAGAATCTCCAGAAAACTGTTAATGGTTTCTCATGCATTTGATTTACATTGAATTTTTTGGAGTGTAATCTGATTTTGCATTAATGTGAGATACCTTGAAATGCACCATCTTTGTTACATTTTGTTTGCAGAAAAGTTATGCATAACAATGATTTTTATTTTGAAGCCGGATTATGTTGAAAAACATTGCCTTCTATTTAAATGGCTAATGCAGTAGTGTATATTTTAATTGGTAGTACATTATAGAATTGTTTATTGGCTTCCTATCAGCCTACTTGGCATTGTGCAATAGTTCCAGTCAGAATACCAAAGTGAAGCAACATCAATCGCAGCTCTTACTGGCACTTAGAAGGGTGACCATCCCCGAATTGAGTTATGCTTGCTGCCAACCAAGCCATTCATTGCTTAGTTGTTGACAAATCAGTAGTGGCATTAAACTGTGAAGTTAGCACCACAGGTCTAGAGAAAGCTATGGCAAGCTACTCTAGATTAATGGCATAAGTCACCGCCACTGCTTGCCTAGTACATGGAGATCAGTGCCAGACCATACCAGTACTCATTTAGTAGGGGACTAACTTTTACTTTGATGGCTTCTAGCCAAATTAATTGATATCTTTAGGCAACTATATTTAGAAAGAGTAAGTATATCAACATGTTTAGATATGTGATGTTTTTTACAACTTTTTAAATAACTGGCTTTGATTAGTTTATCTTTCTTTTTTTGTGTTTGTATGTAAAACTGCTTTCTAGTTTTGTTTGGCAACACTGTTTTTGTTTAATTAGCCTACTGTTATAACTGTGGAGAGTCTGATCATGTGGTACGCGATTGCCCAAACAATGACAGTCGAACGTGCTACCAATGTGGAAAAGTTGGGCATCTATTTCGAGACTGTCCTGAGCAGCCGGACGACAACCGCAAATGTTATAGTTGTGGAGAATCAGGTCATTTATCTCGTGACTGTCCTGTGGGAGAGAAAGGCCATAAAAATCCTTCAATCTGCTACAGGTAAAAATTAAAACAGTATCAATCGAGCTCAGTAATACATTCTGAATCAAGAACTCTATTTTTGATTTTTATATTTCTAATAATTGATAATCATGCACTTTGTTTCTCCATTTCTGATACCCTTAGTCGTCAATCAATGGTACTCCAAATTCTTACCGCAAAATACCTGATGAATCTAGACATCTGTCAGTGGGAGACAGCAAGGCAGGCTAATGAGGAAAAGCTACAGTGTATCTGAAAGAGATGAGTTTGAGTCTTGATTTGAAAGTGCTCAATATCATTGGAAGATTTTACAGGCAGAGGAAGAGAGTTCGAAAGCCTTGGGCCTGCGTTAGAAAGAAAAAATTCTTTGGCATAAATTGAATACATTTGCTCATCTAAGGATTTGAGTAAATGGCTTTGTAGAATTTCATTACAATGAGCTTGTTTATTCAAGTGGTATAAATTACAACTCAGTTAATTTTGAGATCCAGCATTAGTTATGTTTCTTGATCTGGGAAAAGTGTTTATATAGGAATAATTCAATTGAATGAGGATTTTTCAGGTATTCTGTTTTTGTCTGGTATTAAATTAGTTTTTATTTTATCCATACTATTAAAAATTTCAGGTGTAATGAGGCTGGTCACTTGGCTCGTTTTTGTCCTAACGGCAATGGCAATATACGATGCTACAAATGCAACAAGATTGGACATTTTGCAAGTGACTGTTATGCCGATACAGAATAGAATGCTTTAGTGTAAAGATTAAGGATGACAATTTTTTTCAAGTAACTAATACCGGTGTATTCTATATGAAGTGAACTGCTCATTGCAAATGTGGAAGGCTTGTGAATTTATTCAAGAGCTGATTAAGAATTTAGTTTTTCATACAAGTATGTGTAGTTGGTGTGGATGAACCTTATTCTATAAACTTCTTTATTTTGCTAAGTCACTTCCAACAATGCGTGCTTTGATTTTTAATGTCTAGTTTTGCGGTTTGTTGCATAATTGGTATGATGTGGTATTCTATGCTGTAGTATTTAATCTTTTGTAGTCTCAATGTTGTAGGCTGCATGGTAGAAATATGTTCAGGGCAGAAATAGAAGTGCATTCAAGTTCTGCATTTGTGATTTTAAGCTTGATCTTAACATCTATTAACATCATATTTGTTTGTGATGGAATGTAGTCTTATTTCATTTGTTGTAAAAAAAACATTTGATTGTCTTCTTGTAACATAACTGGCATTACAGTTTAATTTATTATTATGAGGACTCGTTGATTTTAAATTAATGGAATGTAGTAATTCAGAGTAATTGTTTCTTTGCGGCTGATACTGAATCCGTTATTAGCCATGCATTGTACATAGCTTTACACTGTATATTGTTTGTGTTGGTTTGTAAGGCATGACCACTTGTTAAAAGGATGTACTGAAGATCTTTCTGTGGATAATTATCACTTTTAGTGCAATATAATAAAGACTTATTAGTTATTTGTCACCAGAAACATGAAGGTGCCTTTAAATTAAATTTTTATTATGAGTTATGCAAGAGTGTTTTTAAATTTTGTGCAGTCTTTAAAATCTTAAAGTTGGAAGTAAGAAACTCAGGTATGCTATGACAATGACAGTTAACAGCATTAATTGGAAGAAACAGTAAGAAACTAAATTATCTGATTTAATAACATTATTTTGTTTTGAGTGATATTTGGTATGTTAGTTTTTTAATATACAGTAGCAAGCTCGTATACTTTTATTTTACTTTAATTCATGATTTACATGAATAATGTTTTATGGACATGAACGCGGCGCATCCGGTTGCTGAAATTTCCGGAATAATTCCGGGCATTCTACTTTTCCGGAAAAGTTACAACCCTAGTTACTGTATTATTACTTATCATGCAGTTATTATTATTAAATAAGGGACCCATATTGTTATTTAAATCATTATTATTATTTGTAGTAATTTATTCATCCTATTAAGTATCTACCTTACCATCAGCGCTTGGATAGAACACTGCTAGTAGTAGTGTCAATCAGTATTTCCAATTTTACCATATACTTTTCATTGTCCTTACTCGATGAATTTTATACCGTATTGACCCGTATTAAATGTTGCCACTATGTTTTGACTCTTTTGAGTCGAAAACTCGAAATTAAAATGGCGACGCTGTTGGTCGCTGACGGATGAAGACAACGAAGCCGTTTGAATCGTCCTTAGACTTAGGACCATGGCCGTAACGCGACACTGTCGTCGACGCGTTTCGCCGATCAGACCCGAACGACGATGAAGTCCGCCGACGAAGCGGAGACTGGCCTGCCGCCGAGAACCGTCGAAGGGCGCATACCCCCTTCGACGTCGGAAGATACGGGCGGAGGCAACGCTGCAGTCCCCACTCCCGAAGGTGACGCCGCCAGGGTTGTTTCGTTGCCTCCGTCGTCGGATGCCGTCATTTCGGTGCCGTCGATCGCAAATCTAACGGTATCAAGTCCACTGTTTGACGCTATGCACAGCCTGGAATCTTTATATTGCATTAATACAATCATTACAATAAGCCAGCGTGAAAGCTTGGTTTTTGGCTTATAGGTTCCTGTGCACCAGATTGAGTTGCGAATTCTGAAGCATTATTTTTTAGTAATATATTACTAATAGTCAGACTTGGAGTCAAGGCCACAAAATTCCGAGGCCAAGGCGAGGCCAAGGACTTGTAACACGAGGCCAAGGAGGCCAAGGACAGCAGGTCCAAGGCCGAGGCCAAGGCCGGGGACCAGAGGTAGGGATGTACTTGGGCAGTGGGGGAAAATCCCCCCTTCCCCTGCAAATTGCGCCCTGATTAGGGCCAACACTCAGTTTGGGCAGATTAAACGTCAAAATATTGAAATTTGGGGGGCCAAACAAGTGCTGGGCCCCTACCCGAATTATTGGAGGCCCAGGCTCCTCATGGATTGGCGTCCATGGCAGTACGGTCCAGTACCTACTACAAACCATGTTTTAAAAATGAAATTAAAATACCTTTTGATGTCTTGTAGCTGTTTGCCACAGTCTCGTGTTTTCTATCCAGATGCTTGCTAAATCCACTGGACGTTCCACGAGTTTCAGTTATTATTTCACTACAACGCTTACATTTAGCTAACCACTTTCTATCATTTATAATTTTAAAATCTGTGAACGCAAACTTCACAGCGCCAGGCTCATTTGTGGCCATATTGTTTGCTTGCTTATTTTTACTAACAAAATTTGCTAACAATAGGAACAGCAGAGGTTAATGTAACTGCAGTGCCGTTTCTTTTCCAAGCGCGGTCTGTCTACAACCTCCTGGCCTAAGCAGATGCAGGTGTCTCTGTTTAGACTTAGAGACAATCAACCCCGACCCCCCACTGTGGAGCCGCCACTATCAAGAATTCAAAGCAATGCCATTGCCAACTACTTAATTTACTGCTCTAAAATAAACGCCATATATCCATTTAGATTCAAGCCTTTTATTAGCAAGAAACTCAATTATCTTGCCCAAATGACTTCTTAACTTCCCGAGGCAATGTCCGCTTCACACAGTGGAAGCCTTGTCAATGCAAGCAACATAATTACATGTTAGCAAGAATTCTCCTGGTCTACAGTTTGCATTGAACAGAGAACGTCTTTTTCAGGTATTAGTCCAACAGTTTGAATGTGCGATTTTTTGTTTAATTCCATGGTGTGAGGGCTTGGCCCCGAGTACAAGGCCAAGGACTTTACTCCTGAGACCAAGGCCAAGGACATCAGGTTCAAGGCCAAGGCCGAGGACTTGTATCCCAAGGCCAAGGCCGAGGACAGCGTCACTTGACCTCGAGGCCAAGGCCGCGGCCTCGAGGACTCCAAGTCTGCTAATAGTGTTGTTTGCCATTGGCGCTTATGCTAATTAATTATAATTAGAATTAGCTAGTCCTTTCAGCTAATTAATTAGAATTAGATTTAGGTACATGAAATATCTAATTAACTAGAATTAGTAAATTTTGATCTAATTACGTTAATTAGCAGCTTAATTAGATCAGGAATGACAATGGTTATGAATAACACTGGTCAACAAGGTTTTTGTTTCCTGTGCAATTTCTGGTGTTCCAGGTAGATTTTGTCATGCTGATTACAGGAATAATTTTGGAATTTTCCTATCACGTAAGTTTTTTGAGAAAAATGATTTTAAATTTTAAAATTATAAGAATTTTAAAAATGTTATCTGAATTAAGGTTAGCAAGAATCTTATGTGACCGCCATAACAGATGTAATAGCACTGCTCTTAACTACATGGATTTTGAAAATTAGTATAATTAGGCATGTCCAGACATGCCAAGACGCGCCCAAACCTGTTTCAAATGACAAATAATTTGATGAGAATAACTGTTTAGTTAAAGGCTTGATTGAATATATTAACTAATTTATAAAACATGACACGTTCTGCTACATCTGTGGAGACGTTGAAATCGGAGTATGACAGCAATCATAAAGAAAGGATATGTTATACTTTGGATGCAAAATTGGCGACCAGGACAAAGTATGGGCACCTTATATATGTTGTTCATCTTGTGCTACCAGTCTGCGAGCTTGGCTTGCAGGTAGCGTCCATCCATGCCAAGCCATACCAATGATATGGAGGGAGCAGAATAATCATGTAACGGATTGCTATTTCTTTAATGTTACAGGATTTTCTTCAAAGAATAGGAAGTCTATTGAGTATCCTAACCTTGCCTCGCAATGAGACCAGTTCCCACCACGACGAGAGTCTTCCTGTTCCAACCCCCACCCGAGTTTTGGACACTGGAGGACGAGGGCGAGCATGCAGAGACAGATGAAATGCTGCAGATAGTTGATGATTCAGCTACGGAAGACCCAGAGTTTGAGTCGACATCCAGCAATCCTCATTTGATTTCTCAGGCAGAGCTCAATGATCTGGTCAGAGACTTAGATTTGTCAAAAAATCAAGCAGAATTGCTTGGATCTAGGTTGCAAGGATGGAATCTGCTCTTCCAGGTACAAAAATTTTAATCGGCATGAAGAACTGATTCTTGTCAGTCTTTTGCATTGACATTGATGGATTGCTTTCTGCTTTGGCTGTAAGCACAATCCATTCTTTTTGTTGACTCTTCGCTGTTAAGTTTAAAGGCTGTTTTGCTGCACAATGGCAATTCATACCCTTCAGTACCCATTGGACATGCTGTTTGAGAACATGCAGCTGCTATTGAAACACATGATACAACTGGAATATATTGGAGATCTTATTAAAGTCGGTCTGCAGCTAGGCTACACCAAGTACTGCTGCTTTCTTTGCAGTCAGCTAGAGATTCACATTATGTGAGAAAGGTCTGGCCACCTCGCAGGGATTGGTTCCAGGACAGAAGAACGTTAAACATGATCCTCTCGTTGATCCGAAGAACATTTATCTCCCACCGCACATCAAACTTGGGTTAATGAAAAACTTTGTCAAAGCAATGAACAAAGAAAGTGAAGCCTTTGCATACTTACAACAGAGGTTTCCACGCACCAGTGATCTAAAATAAAAGAAGGCGTTTTTGTTGGCCCACAGATTCGAGAGATGCTCAAGAACAGTCACTTTGAGGGCCTTCTGCAGGGTGCAGCATGTTGCCTGCCATGGAAGCCTTCGGGGATGTTGTTGTTTCTGGGCAACTACAAGGCGCCAAACTATGTTGAACAAGTTGGAAATCTGCTACAATTTGCAATGAAATGCAACATGTCACTGAAGATACACTTCCTTCATTCTCACTTGGACTTCTTCCGGACAAGTCAGTGATGAACATGGTGAAAGATTTAAAAATTGTCCACGCTACCAGGGAAAGTGGAGTATTTTTAGAGACTACTGTTGGTCACTGATACGTGAAGCACATGACAGTGACTACAAACGAAAATCTACAGCAAAACATTTCTAATTTTCTCATGTCTTGTCAGTATTGCCTAGATCCTTTGTAGGATTATGTTGCAGAAGACGTTACAATACTAAATGCTAAATTGTCGATTTCTTAAAAACCTTACATTGATACAGAAATTCTAATTACATATTTGTGTTCAGCAAGTCAAAATCTATTATTTTCAAAATTTGTAGAGAAACAAAAATCATAAAATTTGTTGACCAGTGTAATCTGTCAAATGATAAATGACAATTAATGCAGTCAAGTTATAAACAGCTTCAGTTTCAAATGACAAATAAATTGAAATAATGCAGTTGAGTTATAAAACATTATTCTTAACAGTCAGACGGCAATGTTAATCAACTTGTCTCTGTTGCACTTGTATGGCAATGACAAGCAACTGCTTCCTTTTCTTTGTCTTTTCTGCATCAAAAGTTTTGTAAGGTCTGTAAGGCGTACATAGCTTTGTGTGTCTTATAAAATTCAACGTCACCCTTATTGGTTTCCAGTCGCCAGTTGTCCTGTTCTTGCATGTATTGCAGGATCCAGAAATGTGTGTTTTATTGTCTATTTGATTGACTGTAAAGTCCGTTAAAAATTGTCCAGATTGTCAGGTATTTCTTCCGAAAATTCGCCATGATCAACCAACAATTTACAAAGAGATATTATCAGGTGGTTGATGTTATCATTGAAACGTTGACAGAAAAGGAAATACTTTTTTAGGATGGCGATCTAAGTATGTAAGCAAGTACTTTATTCCCAAAAAGTTAGATTATTAAGATTATAAAATATATTTAAATTTAATTAGAATGATTTGTATTTAGTTAAACAGTTTTTCTAATTAATTAGAATTTTATTTAGTTAAACAGTTTTTCTAATTAATTAGAATTAGCACTTATTATAATTAATTAGCTAATTAAGCTTAATTAGCTAATTAAAAATACAACACTGATTACTATTATATTTTTTATGGTAGAACTGAAGAATACGGAAACCCTGGCTAAAAATAGTCGCTTCGAAAATACAAAAGCTTAAAATAGACTTGTGTTACCGCCTTAGCTTTGTACTTAGAATTAATGTCACGCATTTTTGCACTACAAAGTATACGGTAGCTTTGTACTAAAAAGTTATATAGTGCCCTTTATGCATTATCTGATGTAATATCATATATATACACATGTAGCAATATGCTCAGTTAATTCATATTGTGCCAATTTATAAGTAATGTAATCAACCTAATTTCTAAAGAGATCATGTAGGTTATATGAATTAATAGATGAATTATTTAATGAATAATTATTATGAAAGTTAAATGAATACAGTCTTACCGTGTTATCCCACCCATATCGGTTAGGGGTTTTATTTTGGCGAGGGGCGGGGTGGCAACATAATGAGGGCAAGTCAATCTGTAATCCCATCGTCTCTTTCTCTTCCTCCGCTCCTCTGTTTCTTGCCCGTTCTCTGATGTGAGCCCCCAATTAGAACCAGCAGCCGTTAAGCAATTGCTACTGTCTCTTGCCATTTCCCTCTGATATGAGCCCCCATTAATTACGAGCACTCGACTTTCTGCAGAACGGCCGACACTCAACTACGCCAGCATAAGGCATTGGTATGAACAGATTTCCTCCATTTATTTGTGCCCACTGGCAAAAGAGCGGGGAAAGATTTTGCGGATGGCAACACGTTTGTCTCATTTCAGGCATGGTGAAGGTGACAAACAGGGGCGACATAAAGAGGGAAATTACATGGGAGGAAATCTGTTCTGGGCCTTTCATTGGTGAGATCAAGTTTGGCGAGAAAACGAGGGACAAGATAAAGCAGGAAGAGTACCTGTATGTTCTAAATGCATTTGTTTAATGCTGGAAATATTGCTTTGTATTACAGTATATGAAAAAGATGCTCTTTAATTTTTTAGTACAAAGCTGCAGTATATCTGAATGTGTAAAAATGTGCTATTTAATTTGAAGTATGAAGCTACGGTGGTAACACAAGTTTAATTTAAGCTTTGGTTTTTTCAAAGCAACTAATTTTAGCCATGATTTCTGTATTCTTCAGGTGTACCTTTATTAGTATCAACTTTTATAGCACCAGTTCTAAGATAATCTTCCAGTTTATTGACCCGTTGGTATCTGATGTCATGTTGAAAACAGTGTCAGTTAATAATATGTGATTTTGTCTTCACAGTTAGATAATTAGTTTATAGTGATACGGTTATTTGCTCTTTGGGGTCTTAAAATTAAGCAGAAATATTTGTGAAATTGCTTTATTAGTTTTGTCTACATTAGCTGCAGTCGATGATTTACTTGTTGCAGGGCCGCTGGAACGAATTTTGGTCAGGGGGTGCAGATTTTTTCGAAGTGAAATTTTCTCTTTCAAATCCTTGACAAGCAAAAAAAAGGTCTTCAACGCTAGAATTTACCTTCAGAATAGCTTGACAAGCAAAAAAGGTCGTCTGTACACTCTGCACCCCCTGTTTTTCAGGATTCAGGAGGTGCAGAGGGGTGCAGACCATCCTCTTTCCAGAGGGTGCATTGCTGAATTTTTCCAGGGGGTGCAGCTGCACCCCCACTTCGGGCGTGCCTAACTTGTTGTCACTGTTGATTTTCAATAACAGTTAAATTTTGAATTCTGTAAACAGAGTGCAAAAGTTCAAGTTTTATTATTGAATTTATTTTTTTTGCAGGCTGCTTTAATTACAAACACCATTCCGCTTTCAGTGCTCCAAAATGGCGTGGCACTTAATGCATCATTGGTGGTGCCGCAGTCGACCTTACAGAATGTGAACCCCTCGCTTGCGGAGTTCAAAGGTCAAGGGGCAAAAATTCTGCCGAACGATTTCGGACTTCATCTGGTCACCGACCCTAATTTTAGACCCCCTGTAGTCATCGGGTTGCCTGCCACTTCGATGGCAGCGTCGGTCAAAAGAGAAACTGACGACGAAAGTTTGTCGGAAACTGACGACGACTCGAACAGTAATCAGGAGTGGTCTTCGGCAGGCGGCAGGATGCATTTGGACGATGGTGCTATAGATTATTCAGTGACTGCATCTAACTGTAGTGGCACTGCTGTTGGCGCTGAAACTGCAACGAAGAAGATGAGGACTTTGACGGGATCTAGAAGAAGTTATAGAGATGCCAAGGTCAGTCATACAAAATGCTCTTTTATTTGGACTTCACTGTAGGAGTATTTTCTATCGCTTACAGTGATTTAAATCAGACTCCGTTCAATTCTTAGATATTCATAATGTTTGTCTTACTATTACCGGTACTATTTATCAACAGCGATATATGGACTAATTTTACTGTTCTCAGATTTAATCATTACTGCCTGTTTGCTTTCTATATGCCGGGTATGAATTTAGATATTTGGCTAAATTTCTCACATTGGTCATGCAGTACGCTGATCTCAAATATTGGCATATTTTCATCTGAATCATTTGTAAGTAAAATTTTTACTTGTTTAGTAGGGCCAGAATGATATTGCAGCTGTAGATTGGTTTTATTGCCATCACAATGTAATAGAAGGTTTAATGCAACATTTGATATGCATAGATGCTCCTTGAAGGATAATTGTATTTAAATTGATTGCAACAGATTTGCATTTCTTTATTATTATTATTATTATTATTATTATTATTATTATTATTATTATTATTATTATTATCTGACAATTTATTTATTTATTTATTTATTTATTTATTTATTGAAAGTTAAGATTTTTGTGGTGAATCGACCTAGAAGGACTACTCAACACATTACATAGTACATGAATAATAGGCCTATAGGTCAGGATCTATCAGAATAGCTGATCTCGAACAGCCAAGTCTTCAGTCGAATTCTTAAATATGTCCAGAGAAGTTGATGTTTGGACAGAAATGGGAAGGCGATTCCAGGCTTTCGCTGCAGTAACCGGGAAGGCACGGTCGTCGGCAGTAATCAGCTTCTTGCTGTGAGAACTTAGGAGTGCTTGAGTGGAGCCAGAATTAAACGCCTTCTACTGTCTATGTCTGCCGATCTCTGGAGTTCACACTGGAGATAGGAGGGAAAGTCGGATGTCGCAAGCACCGATAGATAGGGTTGCCAGTTTATAAGTTATTCTCTCGGGGACTGAGAGCCAGTGTAGGTCGATCAACAGTGGCGTGATGTGATCGTACTTCCTTGATTGATGGATCAGGCGTGCAGCCGCATGAAGTGCGCTCTGGAGTCTGTCGAGGAGGTATTTGGGAGCCCTGCTAAGGTGGCGTTGCCGTAGTCAAGTTTAGTGATTACTAAGGCACTGATCAAAGTCTTCAGGGCATTCAGAGATACATATTTTCGTATGCTGCAATTAACGCAGTGCTGCAAAGCAGCTGAAAGCGTTTTGTGAATGTCACGTGTTGCCTCGTTACAGGTATTATCGATATAGATGCGAGATTTCTGACATAATTTTTGGATGGATATCGTGACCATTGATCCGGATTAAGTGGATTGGAGCAGGTGCTGCTGTCTTTCGGTTGCCATCCATAAGATTTCTGTCTTCGCAGTATTGAGCTGAGACGATTTGATATTAGCCATTCTGTCATTTCAGCGACACAGTTCATAATTCGTGATTGGAGTTGTTGGGTTAGAGCTGAGTGACAACTCCCATATACTTGGGTATCATCTGCATATAGGTGTCCCTGCAGATCATGCTTGTGAGCTATGTCGAGTAGATCGACCAGGTATAATGCAAAGAGGATGGGTCCGAGGACTGAACCTTGAGGGACCCCATTCGTGACTGGGTAATTCTCCGATGTTGAGTTGGCACAGCGTGCAGAGTAAGTGCGCTGGTTAAGGTATGATGAGAACCATGCAAGTGACGGTGCCACCAACATTTCATGTTTTTTTCCAGCCTCTTCAGCAGAGTGTCGTTATCACATATTTTCAGATTGAAGTCAGGTCTAGTAGTATCAGTGCCGCTACCTTTCCGGTGTCCAGTTCACTATAGGATATCTGCAATTACCTTCAGGACCGCTGTCTCAGATGTGAGGCGCGGTAGGCCGACTGCAGACTTGGAAGCAGCTTATGAGTCATCAGATATTGGTTGAGCTGACTTGCGGCAAGGCGCCCAGTAGCTTAGAAAGAACCGATAGGTTGGAGATCGGTCGATATGATTTAACATCTGAGGGGTCAGAGTTAGATTTCTTGATCCGAGGAACAACATAAGCGGTCTTAAAGATAGTAGGCACTGTTCGAGGAGATCGGCGATTGAAGAGCTCAGTGATAAACGGAGTGTTAAAAATTCAGCACTCTCTTTGAGTAGACTAGTTGGTAATGGGTCCAAGGAGCAGTGTTTGTTCGGGAGAATTATGCTTGGCGATTTCTTCTACCTTCATGTTCGGAGGGTGCAGAACGAGTGGAGGGGATTTGCTGGTTTGAACGTTGGCGGAGCATACATTTTCAGTGGCAGTGCGTATTCCCGCAGTAGTTTTTTCCCTGATACACTCAGCAAGAGCTCAGCTTTAATATAAGTCGGACACTTGTATACGTCCACGCCCAAGAAGCACGTCTAGAGTCCGCCATTGCTATGCGGATTGCCCAGCTTCCAGATTTTTTTCATTCCAGAATAATTCTTTTTTTTTTTCGGAGAAGTCTTCTGTATGATTTACGTAATTTCTTCCCAGCTTTGCGTAACCTCCTGGACTTCAGATTGTTGCGTTATCTAGCGCTATTTTGGCGTTCTTTTCCCTTTCTGCAACGCCATGGTTTTGCCTCGCGACATTCATCATCGAACCAGGGGTCCGAGGGGCGTTGGCGACATGTGACAGTTGTAGCTGGAGCAAGTTTGTTTAATACTGTAATGATCTCTTTATTATATAGTTCCGCCATTTCATCCACGCCCATCTCAGATCTCACGCCGTTATTACAGAGTGAGGAATGCCTGAGTTCTCGCTGGAAGGCGTTGGATCGAGCTTGCTCCATGCACTACAGTGGTTGAAGCCATTCGGGCTGGGGTATCTAAGCGCTGCACATCCCACAGGAGAAGGTGATGGTCGGAGAGTCCGGCGTTGACCACTGACACTGGCTGAATGGAACGGTTTCTCCACGGACGGCGGCGATATCAAAGGACCCCTCCAGCGGCATGTGTCGCATTAGTAAGTTTGAGGATGAAATTGTAGGTGTCAAAGAGTTCTTTCAGTTGTATACTTGCGGGTCTTCTGATCTGTCTAGACGCACATTGAAGTCCCCACTACATAGATTGAGTCTGTAAGCGAGGCCAAGTGGCTCAGAAGTTCAGACAGCTCTGAAGAATAGCTGAGATATTGCCGCTGATCCAGGTCTGTATATTACTGCTATCACACATGACGACTCTGAGGTGACAATGTGACCTTATTCTGAAGGTTTGGGCGATCATTGGAATTTCCATCCTCATCATACGAATCCCAGGTACAATCAGGATTGCCACTCCACCGTGATTGGAGGACAGTTTCTCTATCTCTCGTGTAGAGCGTCTGCATTTCTTCGACGACTGTATATCTATCCTGGAGTAGTCGTCCGATCCATGCTGAGTTTGAGTCATGCCAGGTCTCACACAGGCATAGAACCTGGGTTCTAAGATCCGACTCAGTTCTAGTAAGTCATCCAGCTTATGGTTTACTGCACGGATGTTTAGTATGGAACTTTAGAGTTCTATTTGCACCAAGTGAAAGACGGTGACAGTGAACTGGTTGTAGCTCCCTAGGTCGAACACACTCATGTATCTGAGGGTTGCTTCTGACTGAGCTTGCTACAATATACACTCCATTCGTTAAACTTGTGAGTGGTTTATATTGGCCGTCTTCCTCCTCTTTTCGCGATGGCGATGGGCTTTACGCGAACAGGTCTCATAGAGTCTGAGAATCCCAAATTCAGATAGCGTTTCAACGGATGCGAGACAAAGGTGCAGGGCGACCACCGCGACAGCAAGCCAGCAGCTCTGTCGATATGTTCTGAACGAACGCATACTGTGATGCACGGATTTACACACTCCAGTGAACTCGGTTAGACAAGAAAAGGAGTGAAAACGAGAGTTCACGATTCTGCAACCAATAATAATCCAGTCGAGAAACGTGGCGAGAATAATCCAGTCGAGAAGTCGAGCGATAAGAATAAAATAAAATCAGGCGGCCATATTGAACAACGGTAATTTTCAAATTTATAACGGTGTTAATGTTGATATCGTTCGTTACAACTTAATATCACCGTGGCCACTCAAATTTTAATCAAACTAGCGCTAGTTTTGAATTTATTGTCGAACGATACGTGAAAATTTTTGATATATCGCAAGAAGCATATTGAGAAAACAGTCTGACAAAAATAACATTTAATCATTAATGGGTTAGTTTTTTGGCTGCCACACTGGGCGCCACCTACCGATCCACAATTTATAGAGCCTAAATCAAGAGTGCTTTACAATAATGAGTTAGCAATCATACGACGTACTGATGGATTGATGGATGCAGTTCATTTGATGAATAAATTATTGGGTTAATTGAAATTTGAAGGAAATGAGGTAATGAATATGTTTGCAATAAAATGCCACTGTCAGATGAATGTCTCAGAGTTGTGAATTGCTTTTGCATTATCTACTTGATGTTAATTAGTTGACACCTGAAGAAGAGGAAAGGCGCAAGATGCGACGTGAACGCAATAAATTGGCAGCAGCAAAGTGCCGACAGAAACGAGTCGATCAGACTAATCAGCTTCTTGCTGTGAGAACTTAGATTTTGAATTGCTCTATTAATTAATTAATTAATTGATTGATTAATTAATTCTGACAATTTCATATAGCGCAATACGCATAGCGAAGGCTAAAGTCACGAGCGCTTTACAAGTGACCCTAATAGGAAATGTTAGATAAATATGTTTTAAGGTTCCTAGTGAACAGTTCAGGAGATGTCAGCCTAGTCATAAAAAATGGCAGTGAGTTCCAAAGCAAAGGGTTGCCTCGAAACAGACCGATCCCCAAATTTTGCTGTCGAGACGGGGGTGGAACCACCAATTGAGAACGGCTGCTTGATTGAAGCTGCTCAAGCGCTGATCAGACGAACAAAAAACAGACAAGAGCCGTTAAGTACTCAGGGCAGAAAGGGTCAGTTAACGTCCTAAATGTAAACCAGCAACGTTTAAAGGCTATACGCTCCGGAATCCGGAGCCAGTGAAGGTTGTCTCGGTTATCAGCTGAAACAGCTGAAGACATTGTTGTTTGATACGGTTTGCAACTGACATTAGCACATTTGCTGCTTTGCGTATATTCGCGCTCTAGAAATCTCTTAATGATGATGATGATGATGATGATGATGATGATGATGATGATGATGATGATGACGATGATGATGATGATGATGATGATGATGATGATGATATCAATCTGTAAGAATTGATGAGTGAAGTTTAATCTTTTGATGAATGAATCCTGATTTTAAATATTGTCTCCTTCTAATTGACTTGCCTCTAGAGTCAAGAAATTGTTTCAGCTTTAACTCTGTATGGATGAGTCAAGATTGCTGTTGTTAAGTGATCTAGTCGTCGTTTCTTATGTGGAAAAATGAAATCTTCTGCAGGAAACCCAGGTTCTTGAGGAAGAGCAGTCTCGCCTTGAGGAGGAAATTAAGAAATATCAGCAGCAGAAGGAAGAACTTGAATTTGTTCTTGAGGCGCATCGCCTTCAGTGTGGTCTTGGAAAACAGACGACACTAGCTCCACAGGTTTCTTCGAATTCAGCATCGGCACCTCTGCGCCTGCCTTCGGAAAGCGTTCCGCCGGTAAAGTCGGAACACTCGGAAGAAGCCGGAAAAGATCTGAAAGCTCCGGCAGTTCAAGGCGCACGCGTCGTACCCATAATGCAGCGGCCGAATTCGTTCCCGATGGTGTCTCGGCCTCTTCCAGTCGGCATATCGCAGGTTCTTGGGATCCCCATATCTACGCCATCTAGTGGCATTGTCATTACTCTTGGGTTAGACTCGATGCTGGACGGACACACCGGTCTAACACCGATCACTGGCGTTCCTTCGATCGTTGCCCAAACTCCCCAGAATCCAACGAGCGACATTGCACCCCCATCCAGTGATACTCTTACCCCTGCAACTACAGCTCTGATGTCTCTCTAAGTTCTGCTCACTTGAAGAGCGTAAATTATATCTGATACATGCAAAGTTTGTGGAATTGTATTTGGAATCTTAAATATGCTTTATTGATGATGGTGATGATGATGATGATTATTATTATTATTATTATTCTATGGAGAACTAAAGAGAATTGCTGATGATCGAGAAAAATGGCGACAAATTGTGACTACCAACCTTCATTTGAAGATGGCACATGATGATGGTGATGATGATGATGATTATTATTATTGTTATTATTGCTATTTAGATTCTTGTTGATTTAATAATTGTGTAGCACTCATATGTTGATCATAAGTTAAGTAATATTAGCATTAGTATTCTGATGTATTATGCTTATATTTGACCTGCTGCTCAACATGAGCTGTTCTTGAAAGTAAATTTGTGTACAGATACAAATATTTGAGGGCTGTTTTGGTAATGACGTTTGTAGTGCTGAATTCTACATATTTATATTGTTCTTGAGTTTCTTCATGCAGAATCAGGAAGTTGATTTTGAGTTTTTGCTTGTATAATGGCAGTCATGTATCTTTACATATATCTTGATTACAAGGATGTTTGTTAAGGTGGGAATATAATCAGGGCAAATGATTTGTTTCTATCTTGTGAATAATTTTTGATTTTCCAATGTTTGTTATAAATTTTGGTTTGACTTCATCTTTAATTTATAATACATATTTTTTTCTTATCTTATTTTTGCAGAATAAGCATATTTTGTTTATAAATCTCATCTGCATTATTATTGCTTGATCTTATACAAACTCCACATTTGCTTCAAAAATATCTGAAGTCTTTGAGACTGAATTTAATTCAGAATAGAAATTCAAACGAACCCAATCATTGATTAAACATTTTCAAAGCCATCTGTACTTAGATTTCTGTGATGTGATCTACCTAATAAAATGACAATTATTGTAGTTTTAGAAATATAAGATCACCTTTTGTCTTAATTATGAAGTGTATAAATTTCGTTAAAATGCATTTTCAAATAAAGGATAGAATAATTTATGCTAGGGGTTATTTAAAGAGCAATGGACATTTGAATCAAGTGATTGTTAAATAAATGAACACATTAGTCCTTGCAGTTAGCATTTTGCTCTTATCTGTGCAGTTTATCAGGATAAAACTGTGTTATTTGACAAATTAACCATAAAATCAAAGGAATGATCTTGCTTTATTACAAGGTCAGTTTCCGAGAGATTTCCAGTCGGTGGTATACATACCCTACGGATAAATAAGGTGTTGTTAAGAGGTACACGAAGGATTGCAAAAGAAAAGAAAAGTAATAATGATTAAAGAAAGATGGGAAATGGGATAAGGTATACATGGCAGAGAGATCATTTAACAGTAGGAGAAAGAATCTGAAAGGAGTCTTAAATTACTGAGAAGCAAAATAAGGTCATCAACCATTTTTGTGAAAAACTCCGAAATTGTAATGCCAAAACAAAAACTAAAAATTTCTCATATCTTTTCTGTTATTGCAAGTGTTGTACATAGTTCTGTACCTGGAGGGGGGTACACGCAAAGTTCATTTGTTTGCTTGGGGGTGCAATTTTAAAATAGGTTGGGGCCCGCTGATGTAGAATATTATTGTAATTATTCAACACAGGTTATTGATTTTTTGCTCTTGTTACATTTGTTTGAAAATATTCTTAAAATTTGTAGTGTAGTCTTTATTGTTTTCTTTGTGAATGCATTGATAAGATCATTAGATGTGTATGAATTAAGATATGCTCTGTTGCCTGCATAATGTTATATATTGCCATGGATATTCTAATGTTACACCGGTGTGTCTCCACTTGATTGTTTCTAAGTACAGTGTGCAAGGGTCAGAGCATGATTAATATGAAAGTTTTTGCACACGTGAAAAGATCTCAACATGCTATAGAAAACAAGTGTGTAAAAATAATAAGTCAGTTGTGGATTTATTTCAAGTCTGGCTTCTGAATGTATGTTTGGGATTCTTTGATTAAGTAGCACTTGACATGACTTAAGGTAAAGGTAG
The DNA here is from genome assembly GCA_018105865.1 of Metaphire vulgaris. Taxonomy (NCBI): domain Eukaryota; kingdom Metazoa; phylum Annelida; class Clitellata; order Crassiclitellata; family Megascolecidae; genus Metaphire; species Metaphire vulgaris. The sequence continues at coordinate 6,456,640 of CM030861.1, forward strand.
GTCCCATGCTCGAGTCCGAGCGTTGGGTTCCGGCGCTTATCTCCGGCCTGGGCAATCAGCGACGTGGGTGGTATAATCCATTAAACTGGGGTAGGTTGCCATTACTTTTCCCTTGACCATAGGGCTCCTACGGGAATTGAACTTGCGACCTTCTGCTCCAGCGTTGTTACCACTCTTCTAACTTCCCGCCCTGACATTACTTAGATGCATATAATTAATAAAATGCCACCCCTCGGTTTTTCTTAAGTTTTTCAGAGACCTGAAATTTTCAAGCAATTTAATATACTTGTAGTAGTAAGTCCATTTACACACTTTGACATATTTTGCAATCATTTGCTGTGGGGGCTGCTAAGCTATTGCCATTTCCCGAAAGTATCGTGGGCAGTGTTTAATCTAGACTCCTGGACTCCGGGGGGAAACTGAAAAAGCCGGGGGGAAAAACTGACAAAGCCGGGGGGAATTCTGCTAGGGGCCGCTATTAGTCCATGTAGTATTCCAAAATTTCCGGGGGGAATTTGAAATTTCCGGGGGGGAAAGGGCAATTTTCCCCCCCGGAAACAGCCTAGATTAAACACTGATCGTGGGGTAGATGAATTTCCTTTTTTCAGTGTGCTTCTTAATTGCAATCAGTGATTTAAAACTAACCCTAATTATAGCTTAGCAGAGCATCAGATAAGAAGTGTTTTGGCAAATTAAGTGCAGCAACAAAGCTGTAAACCCCATTGAACTAAGAACTTCATCTGCATTGTGTAATATGTGAATGCAAAATTATGATGGACTTACAGAAGTGTCAAGTACAATGAAAGCAAAGTAGAACCAGTGTTTAATCTAGACTCCTGGACTCCGGGGGGGAAACTGACAAAGCCGGGGGGAAACTGACAAAGCCGGGGGAATTCTGCTAGGTGGCTGCTGTTAGTCCATGTAGTATGCCAAAAGTTTTTGGGGGATTTGAAATTTCCTGGGGAATTGCCCTTTCCCCCCGGAAATGGCCTAGATTAAGCACTGAGTAGAACTATTATGTTAATGCTGTAAAAGTGCCTAAAACAAACATTCAAAGTGCATGAATGTGCATAGCATGAATTGCATTGGACAGTAGTCAATGCCAAATGAGATGCAATTGATATAATTATGGATTTTATACCTTTGCAGCATATATTATATATTTATTGAGGCACAGCTGCTTGAAATATAAGTACCGTAATAATAAGGAGATGTGTTAATTGTCATTTGTATATGTACTATGGCCCATTAACTCAACAATTTTAGCATTCAATGGGCCTAAAATGCAAAAGTCTGAAAGTTTTAAAATTTCTATGGGGTGATTATGTCATAAATACCATTTTTGTAGTGCTTCAAAACTGAATTTATTGATGCATAGCAATATTCAATTTCTAGAGGCTGGCCTGAGATAAATTGGGTGATACCGTATTTTTGCGCATATTGGACGAACCCAATTATAAGGCGCACCCAATTGTAAGACACAAATTTTGATGATTTGTGCAAAAAATTATGGATAAGACGCCCCTATATATAAGATGCACCAGCAGAGTCAAATACTGAATCTCTATTCAGTAACCTGGTTAATTACAATCCTATTTCACCTATACACATGAAAATACGGTAGCCACCTCCCATTATAAGAAGGCATAACAACATGCTTAGCAATGTGAGGGTTATATAAATATATTGTAATTGGGTTTTTTCTTGATTAAGGGATTATTAAAGCAGATATGCTGAAGTTATTAAGCCCAGTTTAGTTTTCTGTATTGATTGAATGTATTTCTTGTTTTAATCTTTATAGATTTTGTGTGTGACTTTCCATAAGTCAATGAGGTGGAAAATATGTAACCTAAATACCTTTCGTATAAAATACTATCCTGATGTACCTTAAGCACCTGCCTGAAATCCCATGAAAATAATTGGTCTAGGATTATTTATTTATTGTTGAAAGATTCTGTTAATTTCTTTTATATTTTCACATGGAGAGAGTTGCTGTGTTATCAGAGGTTTTGCTTAACAGATTTCAAATTCAAATTGAACAAACCTTTTATTGCTGAAAATTTGAAGCAACTATGTGGCTGTTATGAACTTCTGAAGTTCACTTTTGTGCATCAGCATTTCAGATGTTAGCAATGTTCATTCTGCCGAGGTGTGGGGACTTAACCCCCACTCTGGATAAGAACAGCTCGTGTTGATAGTTGACAATTTAATTTGCCCGTTCTGCCCCACTGCTCCCCCACTGGTGGTTTCAATTTTGGTGTGTAGGAAGTCTGACCCTTTCTGCTTTCTGGAAAATCAAGTGCAAGGTGTCAATGGATTTGTGAGTCATTCAGTTATGCTTATGCTCTGTATTTTTATCATTTTTATATTATTTCTTGTCATCACTTCATGGTCATTAACATCAATATTTACCGGTATGTGTCGTTGAATCAATTATTTGAAGAACAATTATTTGAAGGAACATTGAGGTTTTCTGTAATTTTAAGTGATTAAAATTTGCAGTTTCACTTACTGTCTTTCACTTTGTTTCTTTCACTTACAGGTAGTTTCTTTCTTATTAGAAATAAACAGCTGTAAACCAACAGCACTGATTTTATTTACAGCCCCACACACTCACTGACACGCACACACACACACACTTTTATATACCGGTACAACATTCTGGCTCGTATTACTCATAATTACTGTTTACTTCACTGGCTCAAATTCCAGAAAAGATACCGGTACATTGGGCTCATCCATAGAGTACGTACGCAATAAAGACACCATTTCAACTCCCCGTTTGCACACCGTACATGCACGCAAAATCTCCTAAATCCAGCTCCTCAACTCAGTGCATATGTACTATATGGATGGACCCATTTCAGAATTCTATGCCTGACATACAACACCATCCAGTTCTCAAAGAGTAGAAGTTTAAGCATGCCTATGTTTGTTTTCAGTTTTATTATTCACCATAGGCCACCTAATTTTCCAGCCCTTCAAAATATGCTTCATTGCATTTTTGCATGGTGTATTTTATAGAAATCATAATCACCAATTATTGTTTTCTTGTTCTAGTTTAACATATCTGTAACATGTAACATAATGTTATATAATGGTTCTAACACAGGGCAGACCTTAATGAACCACTCAGTCTGTTGTTATTATTATTATTATTATTATTATTATTATTATTATTATTATTATTATTATTATTATAACTGTGTAGACCACAAAAAGAGATGCCACATATGTATGTACTGTATATATGTATGTACAATGAATACCTAACAAAGCAGCAGCACATAACTATCAAAACAGATGCAGCAACTGGTTAGACACAGGACCTAGCAGAAAGGGATTTAGGATTAGAAAAATCACAAGATTAAAAGCTTATTTGTAGAAATCAAGCTAATGCAAACACTACAGAAATTCAGTAAAAATTACGTTACCTTAAAATATTTTAAAAGTTTTAATTTTGAGCTTTTCGATCGGCTAGGTCAGGGGTCTCCAAGTGGGGCCTCGGGCCAGATACGCTATCTCATTGATTAAGTCATCGCCAATTGAGTGATTTCATGAGTTTCCAGACCTACCTTACCGTACTACACTGGCTTAGTTGTGAGAGAGTTGTGACCCGAGTTTTGATCTTCGCGAAGTGAGATTGAAATGTTTTTAAATGACAGGAACCGTCCACTGGTGTTACTCACAGAAAGTGAATGGCTTTGGAAATTAGCATTTTCAACAGATCTATTCATTCATCCTAATGATTTTAATATTCGAATACAAGGTGAAACGACACTCATCTGTGATTTGTACTCCAAGGTTAAGGCATTCCGTTGGAAATTGGCACGTTTTGAGAATCAGCTATCAAGAAGCTGTTTCAGTCACTTTTCACGTTGTAATAAATATGGCCAAGAAGCTGTGATTCCCTTTCAATGCTTGTTTGCTCAAGATATCAGTTCAATTTGAGAAAACAGTTCCAGGAACGTTCTCTGATCTGGATGCATATTTGTCGAAATTAAGACTCTGAAAATCGTTTTGATTCTGTCATTAAGACTTACCTTCTGATTTACAAACGGAAATTACTGATTTGCAATCCAATCATATCCTGAAGGACAAATTTAAGGAAGGAAATATGATAGAAAATTCTATCAATGCCTTCAACGTGATCATTTTATTCATTCTTTAAAATGTTTGCTCATGAATTTATTTCTGCTTTTGAAATGACCGTGCATATTTGTGTGAAAAGACATTTTCTAAGATGAAGTATGTTAAAAGCTGTTTAGAGATCAGCATTATCTTATGGACATTTAAAATCCTAATTTATTATAGAACCCTTGAACTCTTCGAACCACTGTTTGATGCAAGTTTATCACAAATGCATCAATTTCGTTTATCTCACAGTAGTTAAAAACCACTTACAGTGTAAATTGCATATGATATTCTGCAGTTAGCATTATAGGCTACAAGGTATCATAAGTAATTCAGCAATAAATAGACTGTTATTGTCAGTTGTTCATTCACTGTATAGTCTATTTTATTCAATTTAATTTCCTGTGCATGTGGCCCGCAGATCTGTCTGAAGGCAGCAATGTGACCCGCGGCTGAACAACTGTGGAGACCCTGGGCTAGATGAAATGCAAAACCTTTGATAAAAACTATATATTGAGAGCATTGGAGAAAACTCAGAGACTGGTCAGCAAAAATAAATTATGGATAAAATGAGCTCTTTGATGGTTGATTTTTGTCTTGCTTTTCTACTTCAAGTATTGTAAGATGAAATGTAAATAATTTCTCGGGTGATGAAAACCGTATGAACTTCTTTATATGTCGTGTTTTGTCTAGGCTTTTCTAGGTGCCTTTTGAAGTGTTTGACAGAGTCCGGTGTAGTGATAAATCTGATAATCCAACAACATCCTCGATCTACTTGATCTTTCTCTCATGTCACTTTCCTTCGTCCTCTGAATCAATCATCTCAAAATTTCCAAGTGTGCTTTTTCATTATGCTGCAGCAGAAGTTTGGAACTCAATCCCAGCATCTCTACTGTCTACACCATGGTCAAATGACAAATTCTGAATCACAACTTCCTTCACTTCTTGCAACATCTCCTCAAGTCTTTCAATTAAAGCTCAAAACATTTCTGTTAAAGAAGCCATTTCCTATGGCTATGGAGCTGTAACGTCCCAACGGTCCCAACCACAATTGCCCTTTGGATTAAATGACCCTGCACGAACGACTCCATCTTTGCCTATAGCTACTTCATACTAAGATTAAGCGCCTAGAATAAGGAACTACTGCGGTGCTGTTATGAAACTGCTGTGTAAATTAACGAGATTTTACTTATTTAGTTGCTATGAGCCTATGACTGCCTACCTCGATCTACATTCTCCAACATTGACCACCACGGATTACGGACTATGGATTTTACATAGATTGAACGCTCGCGAATATTGGCTGGTGCTTTGCGCCAAGCTTTCGGGCAGCGCTATAGAAATGTCGTCTTTACTTACTTATGTAATGCTTGCTGTCACCATGTACGAATCTCCGATTGGTCGTCTCTTTTCTTGCAACCGTCGTGAGGAATTATCGTAAATAAACGATCAGTCATTTAGTTTATTTATAATTTTATTTATTCAGGCATTTATTTTAACGAATTTCGACGACGTTGATCGATTTATTTGACCGTAAAGTGACCGGACGCAGGGCTCCTGCATTCGTGTATAACGCAACATCAATGGCAGCTGTGGCAATGTCTATGGGTGTATTATTATTAAGGACGACGAATTTCGTTTCGTCACAAATTTCTGGACTAATTGTAGGCAATGCGGTCGTAAAAATACGGGCAGCTGGTGCCGGACATCCAGAACGTTCGGTCATCTGTCGGTGTGTTCGGATATTTGGGAAGGATAGCAGCGCCCCTGGGGCGAGACCGCTCCGCCGAGGTTGGTGCGTGGGCCTCCGTCGTTCTGTAGCAGCCCATGACCCTTCATTTTAGGGAGCAGTTTGGAATTGGTGTTTCACTTTGACTAAGTAGCTGCGGAATCTGGTTTCCTGTTAATAGGAGACATCGGAGTGAGGACGATATAAGCACTTCACTTGGGCCACACTAAAGGACAGTTTCCCGAGTTGTCTCTTACGTGACTGCAGTGTTATTTCTAGGATTTAGAATTGGGGGGATGTCGGAAATTTTAAATCTCTGCCTGAAAAAGGCTGACAACCAAAAAAAGTTATCAAATCCCAAAATCAACCAAAAAACCTTAAAAAGCCTCCTCAGAAAACCTCTGACGAGCAAAAAAAGGTCATCCAGGAATGAAAGTTGGGGGTGTCCTTCTCCATTTGGGGGGGTGTTCTGAGCTAATTAGTATGCATTTTGTATGCATACTATTGTTGCATTACCAAATTTGAAATTTGGGGGCATTAGGGGGTGTAAAAATATCCCTGTGTGACTGGCATAGCCAGTCACGTAGCCATAACTAGCACATTGACATTTTTGGGTAAATAGTATCTGATGAGAAATAAGGTCGTCGAGGAGCTATTCATACATACATTCAAAGTATTCTCTTAGAGCATGCTGCATACCCACTGAAATTTCTCAGCACTTTTCCGCCAATCCCACGCTCGGTTTCATCCCGAATAGGGGGAACCCAGTCCCCTGTGCCCTCCCCGTAGCTACACCAATGTTATGCGGTGAAGAAAGAAAATTGCATTTTAAAAATTTAGAAAGGCTTTTGTGAAAAGACATAATTTATGTGTAATTATTCTTTGTTCCTCAGAATTATAAGTTCAGTTTGCACATCTTATTAGCAACAACCATTTTGCACCCATTTTTCAAACTATTTAAGATAATGTGAGAAGTTTATATTAGTGTTTGTTAAGTAATTGTATCGCGGTGGAAGAGAAGTATTTGAGCAAAATTATGCAAAAAGGTGACAGTTCAGTGGAAGTGGCATTTGATTTGCTAGAATATTGGGAGCTTAACCTTTCCTTCACGTACTTGTGTTTGAAAATTTTGATCAGTGTGTTGTGTGATCTGCCTACAGCTTTTTGCCTTAAACTTGAATGCTGTAAATAAGTCATGTGCTGTTAAGCTGCCCCAATTTTGGCTCAAATATATTGACATGCGTGGATAGTTAGGCAACAATGGGAGTGAATCTCAGTGTTTATTCTAGGCCCCTCTGGGGGGAATCCCCCCAAGTTTTAAAATTCCCCGCCCCAAATTTTTTTTTTATATGTTGGCTGGGTGATGGAAATTTTCCTTCCAAAAGTGTGGAGTCTCAGACATTGCCCCCCAAACATTTCAAAATCCCCCCAATGTCTAGGTGGCTAGAATAAACACTGGGAGTGATAACTACTTATGACTCCTCTCACCTATCTGCCAGTGCTGGTTGCATTGTCAGGGATATTTTTACACTCCCCTAACACCCCCAACACCCCCCAATTTGAGGTCGACACCCCCAAAATTTGGTAATGTAACAGTGGTATGCATACAAAATGCATACTAATTAGCTCCAGACACTCCCCAATTTGAGGTCGACACCCCCCCCCAATTCACAATCCTAGAAATATCCCTGTGCATTGTACTTGATTTGCCTTGTTCCAAGATTGTTTACTTGTAGGCACAGCTTTGCTTTTGCTCTTTCCTCATTACTCTTTTGTTGGCCTGAACTAATGGAATTGACTTTGTAAGAATATTCTCAACTTGATGTACTAAGTTTGTGTCCATTTCAATTTTCAGTTTCTCAGGAGGTTTAACCTATGTTTGTTAGTGAGGCAGATTCCCTTGTAGGAGTTGAAAAGTTTGGTCTTTAGCTGTCCAACCCCCACTGAAGGTAAACATTTTGCAGAGGGTGGAGTTGTAATTTTGCAGAGGGCATAGTTATGATTTTGTGAATGTGTATAATATCTTGGCATCACAAATTTCTTATGTATGTTTTTAATAACAATGTGTTGCATATGTTATACATTCAGTTTACAATATTGGTAAAGGTAGGTCCCATAATCTAGTCTGAGCGTTGGGTTTTGGCACTTATGTCCGGTCTAGGCAATCAGCGATGTAGGTGGTATATCTGGGGTAAGTTGCCATTACTTTCCCCAGACCCACGTTATACCTCACATCTTAACACTGCTCCTCATTTTATCACCGCCCTCTAGCGAGTAAGGCTGAGTCGACCTTAGGGCTCCAGTGGGTATTGAACCCACGACCTTCTGCTCTATCGTCCAGTGTTGTTGCCACTCTGCTAACTTCCCACCCTTTACAGCAGGGGTGCTCAAACTTTTTTCAAGCCGGTCCATATTCTGTCTTCCATCGTTTGTGAGGGCACATTAGTTACAGCATAAGTCCTATTATTCCTATGCCCACAGCAGCATAGTAGGTACCTATGAGTAACTATGGGTCCTCTTAATAGACTGTTAAAAGCAAACCAAGGCAACAGATAAAAATGACAAAACCCATAATGCAAATAATAAATATCTGATTTTTTGACAGGATATTGGCAATCCCCCACCTGAAAAATGTTTTCAAGATGATTAGTTCTCGAAGCAGGGTCTGGGGTGGAGCCCTAGTCACAGAAATTTTGATTAATATTGGAAATAGATGGTAAGCTCTGTCTGGTACATATTTTAAGGACTTTAATTGCGATTTGTTTCCGAGTGACCAAAAGCTGTAATAAGGCACGAACATTTTGAAAAGGGAAACGAAAATGCTTCAACGAATGATTGCAATAACAACAGTAAGTGAGTAAGTAAGCTAATATTTATCATAACTGGATTTTAAGTTGTTTAGTGGGAGTTTTGTTGAAAATCCACTGAAATTCAGGTTCAACATTTTTCAGACACATATTCAAAGAGCTGCAGCAGTCCACTAGAACCAGCCTTGCGATCCAGATTGTGGGCCGCGGGCGTGGTTTGAGTACCCTTGCTTTATAGTATTCTAAATGATGTTTAAAAAGCTGGGCTTTTTGCAACTGCATTATATTTGAAAATTGCCGATTCTGTATAATTCAATATTAGCATGCTATGAAAACCAGTAGCATGATGATACTAAAAACTACCATGGATCTTACTGTCTACAGCATGAACTGAGTTGTCTGTTGACTTGACAGTTGTAACTTTTTACAATGTTCGCTTTCATGGTGAAGAATGTTTTAAATTCTTTTTTCTCCGAATTTTTAAAGATTTTACCTAGCTGTTTTTTTTCTCAAGTCATTCAAGTTCATACAGTTAGAGTGATTAAGTTACCATGTCAGCTTCTTACCTTGTGACTCAATCCAAGCCCAATACAGCCCAATTTATAGAAGCTTCAGATGAAGAGTGAGCAGGTATTTGGCTTGCAAGCTGCCTTCATTCTCACTTGGTAACAATTCATTTTAGTATTGACATTGGTTATTATTATTAACTAGACAATTTATATAGCGCCATAAGCATGGCAAAATGGCCAAAGACAAGAGCGCTGTACAATACTACGTATACATTGATTGTCTGCTGTCACCTGGTTTTTGCAATTGTTAAATATACCGTAGTTTGCTCGGCTAGTGTCTGCGGACAAAATGCCACGGACAAAATATTGCGGGGACAGAATGTCAGCAGACAGAATGTCAGCAGACAATATGTCACGGACAGAATGTCACAGTTTAGGGTTAGGGTTGCATTTTCTCTGCTGACGTTTTGTCCACTGACATTTGGTCCCCGTTACATTTTATCCGTGACATTTTGTCCTAGCACCAGTTTGCTTTGTATTTAATACAATACTTTACTTTGTATTTCTATGTAATAAAGTTATTCAAAGCACTTGCATGCTTTAACCGGAAATTTGTTTGTTAAGTCTAACTGTGTGGCAACCTTTTAATGTAATAGAGTTTTTAGTCATAATTGTCATCTTCACTGAGACCCATTAACCTTTTGCATTAAGGCTCTACTCTGTTCAATAATTGCGAGTGAGAGAGTGTTGGTGCATGTGTAACTAATTGCCTCATATTTTTTCATAATGCTTGATTTTTGTGCGACCGGTGAGGCATATTATGCGTCCCATAGTTTCTTTGATACATGTTGTGCTGGTAACGTTTTATGATTTAATTTGACTGTATGCAGAATATAGCAGTACCTAAAGTATTAGGTGTAGATTATGAGCTGTGAAGACTGTTTAACTCAGGGGTGGGTAAACTACGGCCCACGGGCTGCATGCGGTCTGCCACTGGATTCCATGCGGCCCGCGAAATCATTTAGAAATATGCGTACGGCCGGCAGAAAGTGAGATAATTTGAAATTATTTTATGAAAGCACGGCACTTTATTTTACGCTCTTAGAAAAGTTTGGCAACTCCAGGGCAAAAGAAGGATCACACCTCTAACTTCTCCCCAAAATGTTTTGACAAGCAGAAAGGTCATCGCTGTGATTGCATCATATTATGGCATTGCAATTAGGATTCCATTCCAGAAGGGTATTCAAAATTTTTCCTCACTTGATTTTATAAACATTTTGGCTTTTTTATGTGTGGCCTGCCTAATGAAGTGTTAGGCTTCTTGTGACCCTTTAAGGAAAAAGTTTGCCCACCTCTGGTTTAACTGAAGGATAAAGTTTACCAGTAATCTTCTTGTATTTTGAGTGTCAGAACCTCATTATTGTGTGCCTGCTTTTCATCATACACATGGGCACAACAGTGGTAGCAAGTTTTTATTGATATCCTTTAATGGGTAAATAACCTTAGCGCTGGTTCTTCAAATCACTCAACTGTGGCAGAGTTATACTACCTCAGCTGGCTAAGAACCTCAAGTGTAGCCAGGGATAAAAGTTTTAAGTGACTGGTTGTCAACATTTTGCTGGGAGAGAACTTTCCACATGAGCATTGATTGAAGAGTTCTGCACTTCAAATGGTTTGGTGTGTGATGTTTTGAAAACATATGCAGGTTGCAAATGTCAGAATTCATTTGCTAAGCACTCTTGTATGTTGCCAAATATGTTGGCATTCATTGTAATTGTTTTTATTTCTTTATAATAATACTAATTATTATTTTTGTTTATTTATTTATATAATATAATAATAATAATAGTAATAATATATAAAAATAATTATTAATTATTAATGTTATTATTATTATTGTTATTCTTGTTCTTATTATTTTGTTATAATTCTTAGAAAATCCATCTGACATTCAGAATTTGATGTCTTATAAGACTTATATGATTACATTTTTAAAATATTCCATTTTATTTAATGTGACTTTGTGTTAAGATAAACAAGTTTCTGCTAATCTTTGGGCAATGAATTATGCTCCTAGGACTTTATAATTTCCTTTGTTGAAGAGCTGCATTGTACCTAACCTTGTGCACAGTCAGTCTTCCTCATAATCTCTGTTGTGTAACTGAAGACAAGAGTGTCAATACCTGACAAATGTTGATCAGATTATGTAGCATTTTGCATAAGGGATGTGACACAGTTTCTCTCAGCTGTCTTTGAGATTAGTTCTGGGTTATTTTTTAAAACTGTCCTATGTAGAATGTTTGTGACCATGCTTCAGTGATTGTGTGAAATTTGTCTTTTGTTTGATCTGAAAGATAACTCAGAAATCCTAGCAGAATTTGACCCAGCGGTTATACCTGCAGATCATTTTAATCTTTACCTTTGATATATATATATATATATATATATATATATATATATATATATAAATATATATATATATATATATATATTGACAGTTGTAACTTTTACAATGATTTTCATGGTGAAGAATGTTTTAAATTCTTTTTCTCCGAATTTTAAAGATTTTACCTAGCTGTTTTTTTTCTCAAGTCATTCAAGTTCATACAGTTAGAGTGATTAAGTTACCATGTCAGCTTCTTACCTTGTGACTCAATCCAAGCCCAATACAGCCCAATTTATAGAAGCTTCAGATGAAGAGTGAGCAGGCATTTGGCTTGCAAGCTGCCTTCATTCTCACTTGGTAACAATTCATTTTAGTATTGACATTGGTTATTATTATTAACTAGACAATTTATATAGCGCCATAAGCATGGCAAAATGGCCAAAGACAAGAGCGCTGTACAATACTACGTATACATTGATTGTCTGCTGTCACCTGGTTTTTGCAATTGTTAAATATACCGTAGTTTGCTCGGCTAGTGTCTGCGGACAAAATGCCACGGACAAAATATTGCGGGACAGAATGTCAGCAGACAGAATGTCAGCAGACAATATGTCACGGACAGAATGTCACAGTTTAGGGTTAGGGTTGCATTTTCTCTGCTGACGTTTTGTCCACTGACATTTGGAACGTTACATTTTATCCGTGACATTTTGTCCTAGCACCAGTTTGCTTTGTATTTATCACAACGCTTTACTTTGTATTTCTATGTAATAAAGTTATTCAAAGCACTTGCATGCTTTAACCGGAAATTTGTTTGTTAAGTCTAACACAGCCAACCTTTTAATGTAATAGAGTTTTTAGTCATAATTGTCATCTTCACTGAGACCCATTAACCTTTTATTAGGCTCTACTCTGTTCAATATCAAAGTGAAAGTGTTGGTGCATTAAAATTGCCTCATATTTTTTCATAATGCTTGATTTTTGTCAAATTCGGTGAGGCATTTCTGAGTTATAGTTTCTTTGATACATGTTGTGCTGGTAACGTTTTATGATTTAATTTGACTGTATGCAGAATATAGCAGTACCTAAAGTATTAGGTGTAGATTATGAGCTGTGAAGACCATTTAACTCAGGGTGAATAATGGCCCACGGGCCGTTAATACATCATGTTACATTGGACATTTACCTGATCAATTCTTTTATAAATCTTCAGAGTATCTAAAGCAGCGTTGTCATTGGCTGCAAGGCCTGGTCTGTGCAAAACTCTACTGAATTCCAGTCTTTGTTGTTTTCTTAAAATATATATATATATATATATATATATATATATATATATATATATATATATATATTGTGGATATGTGAAATTATACTGTCTTTCAGCCACAAGAGAGCCAGCGGCAGCCCTTGTTACTGGACTACTTGTATTGATCAACATGTGAAAAATTTGCCTGTAGGCATGTGACATTTACTAGTGCACGTATGCCATTGAGGACAAGATGGCACTCAAGTTACTCTAAGAGGTGCATAATTGATTGTTTTGCACTTTTATTGGAGATGACCCTGATCAATTCTTTTAGGTAAATCTATTGAGGTATCTAAAGCAGCGTTGTCATTGGCTGCAAGGCCTGGTCTGTGTTTACTCTACTACTGAATTCAAGTCTTTGTTGTTTACATCTTAAAATGTTTGTGGCAACCTTTAATTTTTGTAGATTGCTGCTATGAAATGAAGTAGATGGACTGTTGCATTGTTTGCACGGAAGCTCCTACACCTCGTACGAGGAACTCGTTGTTGTATTATGGATAAGAAAGACGATGCATTAATGTCAGCATTCGGTGCTGCCACTGTAGAAATGGCTCACGAGTCACGCTTATTAGGGACCGTCGCACTTTCTGAATCCTTTGGTGTCGGCTTACAGAACTCTCCGCATAAAAGAATGCACGGCCTGTCGTTATCAACCCCTGTTTTGAGGGATTTTCAGAATGACGATTTTGAGAATTCCGATGTATTGCTGGACATAGACGAATTCAACCAGGCGAACAGTGGAAATTTTGAGCGAGACTGGAAACTGAAAGATGACTCGGAGGCAGCGTTTGGAAAACCGGCGGAAGAGCTCCAGAATGGTGGAGCAGTCCGGAGCGGACAGTCGCAGTTCAGGCACGAAATGGATCGTTATGACCGCATCGACGTGCCGCCAGAAACAGACCGATCGCAGACCAGGACTTTGAGAATTTCGGCCGACACAACTCGCATAGGCATCAACAATGATTTGAATGGCAGACAGTTCGACCCGATTGATGACGAAGATATCTCTCTGGTGAAGCATGAAGTATCTGTGCTGGAAAGGACTTCTTCTGAACCTGTGTCGTGCAGTGTGTGTGGTGATACAGTCGCTGGATTTCATTGTGGCGCTTATGTATGTGAAGCTTGCAAGGTTAGTACTGACCATTTTTCTGCCAGAGGAAGTTTGATTAAATTTAATTTCAATGGTTTGAGGAAAACGTATTTGCACTGTACAAGGTGGCACAAAAAAGCCAGACTATATTAAATACAAACCTAAATGTGGCTAGTCCGGTTTTTGTGCCACCCTGTACTTGTTGACCGATTGTTTTTAAGCTTTGATGTTTCACTTGCTTTGTACTTGTCTGCATAGAATGGCATTCCACAGTTAATCAGTATTTTTAAAATATAAATGGATATAGTGTTGCCAACTAGCCATGCCAGCTTTACTTTATGAACTAACTGGATATGAGATATGGAGCATAGTTGAGAGTTGACCTGGATGAATGGAGCTTTGAAATCATTGTTAGGGTCTTTAGATGTCATGTCTTTAAGTGTTACCATTGTCACCATCACTACCATCATCATTATCATCATCAGGCATCATTTGTCATCATCATCATCATAACTGCATCCCCTACTGCTCATTGTCACCACTACATCCCCCATTGTCATCACAATCATCCCCCCATCCAGACATATCCCCCCCACTGCTCCAGGTCACAAATCGCACCCTCATCATCATCATCATCACTACACTCATTGTCATCACTATCATCGTCATCACCATCATTGTCGTCATCATCATCACCATCATCATCATCACTACCATCATTGTCATCATCGTCATCATCATTGCCACCTATTAAATGGCAGTGGATATTATTTCACTGTCCCTACTTTTCTGTTATACATTTCTGTAGTCTTTCTGAAAACAAGCACTATTAGTCAACCTCACTTGGAACAACATAGAAAGACTTGATGTTGTGATTGGGTGACTTGCATAGATCTCTCACTTCTGTGTTCTTTGCATTAGACACAATTTGTGTTCTGTTCTCCAAAACAGTTGTACGTTGGCAAAAGCAGCAGTCGGTTTTTCAGAACAGACTGGTTGGGGACACTGTTTCTCTGTGGAATTGTGGACCTTTGCTGGCAAGCTCTGCTTCTAAACCAGAATTTTAAATCACTCCTGGGGTTCACCCTCAAATACATTACCGGTAAAGAGCCACACATTGGCAAATTTCATGCCTTCTTTTGATCTAGAATCAACTCATTTCAGAATTCCTTGTATTTGCTGAATGGCATTCCCATTTATCTTGTGTGAGTTTTTACTTGCAGAAATTGTGCCTTTACCTCTTGAAATCTGATCCTCATGTACATTGGATGATTGATTCTGTTGAATTAAACCCGTTGTCATGAAATGAATTGCAGCAGTAATGATTTATGCTTATGATTAATGATGGAGGTTCATGTAAATGTTTTGGGATGATAAATGACTGTGTATGTGTGATTGTACATGTTTTTGTACTTCTGAGATATGAATTAATTGTTGTTATAATTTTATATTCATTGGTTTTGTAGTCTTAGTCATTGAGTATGCTTTTGGTCCTTTAGACCAGTGGTTCTTAACGGGGGGGGGGGTTACTTGTTGTGTGGGTATTGAATAATCTGGAAATAAAGTCTGTTTAAAGACTACAGGTTACCATGTATGCTGTACAAATGCTGTAGAAGTTATTGCACTAAGTTAGAAATTCTAAAGAAAAATCCCACTTGCTGGCATGTGTACACTGTACAATCTGTGACAGATCTTTGTTTCAGTTTATAATTATTTTCAATATGCTGCAAACTTTTGTCCTGGGATAAGGTATGCTGGTAGGGGGTACTTTGTTCTCTTATACTTGATTCAGGGGTACGTAGTCATAAAAATGTTAAGAACCACTGCTAAGTCTGCTATAGACCATTAGACATTTTGTAATTTTAAGTTTTTTTCTCAACTTGGAATGAAAACTGTTCAGGGATGTTTTGATTTAATCAGACCTTGATGACTGACTTTGTAATTGAAAATCTTCTTAAAACACTGATGTGACAGGTTGATTTAATTTACTTTTGAAAATCCACAGTCCCTTTTAAATTCAAGGACAGTAGTCATAATCAGGATTTCAGAATTGAGGGGGTCCTTCTAGTGGAGTTGATTAAGCTTTTCCAGCTGCAGAACCATTTTGAGAAATATTAGAGTTTAACCCTGAGCTATTTGCAAAGACTGTACAGCAGCTTATGGACAAGTATCTTCAAAAATTTCAGGACCAGTCAGGGTTTGAATTGGGGCTGGCCCCTCATGGCTATGCTAATGGAAGTTAAGCCAGTTATCATTGCTACCTAACACTTCACTGATTGCTTTTTAATCATTTCTGATTAGAACTGCATACGTCATATGATGAGAGCTGGAGGATATCTTTGTTCTTTTTTTGACCTGGCTTTGGGTTAAACAGAGGAAACTGCTGTGCATGTGTTCAAGGCTGATGTCTTGAAATTCATCCCATGGTCCACGGATGTTTCTTTCATAGTAAAGTATTAATTTTAAAAATGAGTTTGGGTGATTTGGGGGCTAATGTAGTGAATTAGTCACAAGTCACAAGCAAATGCTTACTGGAGCACAGTTTTTCGGTGATGACATCATAACATATTTATTTTAAAATCACTAATCTGCACTGCTATTTTTAGGAATACCAAGGATTTGGCAATATTTTTGAGCTTAAGCCGTCAATGAGACAGAGGTTATTTTTCTGTATGGCATTTATAAGGCCTTGAAACATTTATTTACCAGTATACTTGTTTGATGTTAACTGGGCTGCAACCATTGACAAACTGTTTATTTGATAATTAGAGTGGTTATTATAGGTTTAGTGCAAGGGTTGTGGACAAATGGAACAGTTTGGATGAGGTGGGGTGACAGTTGAAACAGTAAACTGATTCAAAGGCTATCTCATAAACTAGGTTATTGAATGTGGAGAGTTGCTATGGTGGTTTTCACACAGGCTTACTTAGCCTCCTAAACCACTTAAAATCACATTATTAAAAAATTAAATATTATCAATCTATGCCACTAAGCTGAGTCCTATAATCAGATAAGTACATAATTGATGGTGTTAAGGGACTCCATTATCACAGCCACATGTAACACTTCTTAGAAGGGCAGCTATTGACAAAGTGTTAGAGTATAGTTGAAAATATATAAAATTATAAATATACTAATTGATAAGGTCTTGTATTTGACTTGTTGGGAAATTTGGGCCTTTAGTAATGTAATGCAATACTATAGCATTCTTTTTCAGTGTGTGTGTGTGTGTGTGTGTGTGTTTGTGTGTGTTTGTTTCATAGTTAGGAAAGATTTGCGTAATTCAATATTTCTTGACCTGGGCATCCAGAATAAATTAAAACTGCCGTATTATCTCAGGTATAATAAGCACCCTTAGTTTCTAGAGTTATCATGATGTAAAAATGTCAATACCTATGTATAATACACATTCAAAATTTCACCTTGGAATCTCTATTCAGCAACCTGCTTAGAATTGGAAGTGCAGACAAAGTTTCCCCACCAGCAGTTGTCCTACATCAATTGTTTAGCTATCTTTGCCAGAATCTCTTTTGTATTACCTAGACAGTCATACTTTTCTTTCAAATTCTATCTGGAATATAATAGACAGAGCAGATATTAAAATATTGATGGAATGTGCTGGTTCATATACATATGCCTATATTCTTATTCTTATATACATATGCTTATATTTCAAATTCTATCTGGAATTTGAAGCATATAGACCTACAAAGTTTCCCTCCACTGTTGACTGTAGGTAAAAATGCTTTTAGCACGCATGTTATATGCATGAATATACGGTAAATTTAAAATTATGTATGTTTATGTACATAAAATTGTATGTACATAAAATTTATTCCTATGTATAACACGCACCCACACTTTGCACCAATTTTTGATAAATAAAAGTGCATCTTATATGCGAGATAATATGGTGATCTATTGTTGGCATATTCAGCACCAATTACTGTATGCTGTGTCCACATTCTGATCCTCTGATCAACATAAAGACATTATTATTATTATTATTATTATTATTATTATTATTATTATTATTCAAGTTCTCTGCATTGTGTAGGTTCTTTGATACCTTTGACATTCAGCTCTTCTGAGCTCTTTTCCCGAGTGTCCTGTTACTATTGATGTTTTACCGGTAGTCATTCATCATCCAGCTAAGCACCATCATTCTTGGTCTTCCCTTTGTATTTATCCATTTAAAAGGATCCCTCTAAGTCTAATTGCTCTGTCATCATCATGTTTACTCCTGAGATGTGACCAATACATTGATGTTGTCATTTGCTTTTTGTTTTCTCGAGTATTTATCTTTCATCTGCTGCTGTTAGCACGGCTTTGTTTGTGATATCTTCTGCCCAGATGATTTTTTCCATTCTTCTCTGTATCCATGTTCATGTTCTTTGACATGCTCGGTACTTTTTCCTCAATGTTCGCATCGCCACTTCATGCAGCTCTATGGTTTGTGCTGTAGCATCTTCACTTCATCTTTAGCTCTTTGTCTAACCCAGTGGTTCTCAGACCCCTTTGCCTCGCGGACCACTTTTGAAGATCAACAATTTCTCGTGGACCACCTGAAAACTGAGAAAAATCACGACAAGCAAAAAAAGGTCATCGTGTGTGATCTTCATCCCTCGCCAGTGCCCAGACAAGCAAAAAAAGGAAAAAAGGAAAAAGATCGTGTTGTCACCTTACTTAATTATGATGCTTGCTCTAAAAAATGTTGGGTACGGCACCCAAGGGGGTTTTAACCGCCCCACCCACCCGCTCCCCTGGCTGTGCCACTGACATGGAAAATATACATCTAATTTTTCTTAACGTTTTTTCAGAATTTGCCGTTTACCACTAGACCCCCTCTTGTGAACCAAGGACCACTTTTGGTCTGCGGACCACGGATTGAGAACCACTGGTCTAACCCATTTTGTAGGAGTTTACCCTTTGCTATCATTCTCTTTACATGTGTTTCATTTTGACATTTTGTATTATCTGTATTCATTGGACAGTGTTTTATCTGGACTCCAGGCCTTTGGGGGGGGAATTGACTTGCTGGAGGAAATTGACTTGCTGGAGGGCAAAAGGCACAGAGACACCTGAGAAGAGGAAGAATTATTGTGATATATATATATATATATATATATATATATTTTTTTTTTTTTTTTTTTTTTTTTTTATGCCCTCGGTACTTCATTCCCGAGGGACTTATGATATATATATTATTGAATACTATATTTCTGAGGGACTTATATATATATATATATATATATATATATATATATATATATATATATATATTCATTGCACAAATTTGTATAAGTGCTTGGATTTTTCAGAGGATTTTTATGGTTTGTGAGGGGAAATTCCCCGCCTCCTATCAGATCTGTATAAAACACTTCATTGGAGGCTTTATCAAGCGCATTCATGATTTGTTGTCAATCTATCTTGTTTTGTCTATCATTGCTTGATCCAGTTGGTCAAAAGGGTCATCAATACATGATGGTTCATGTGGGTCAATGGGTCTTGACTGATGACCCATTGACTTTTATGGGCAGAGAGTTCAGACCAGGGTAATCTAGAAGTACATGATTCAGAGAAGTTTCTTATGAAAGTTCTGGTTAATGTTCATTGACAAAAATATCTGCAATGCAATTTTTTAATTGTAATGACCTTAACTCTTGATTACTTGTTGTCCTGGGAAATTTGTTTATTGGTTGGTTCTCTGGTAATATTTTATCGAATAGCAGTTCTGTGCTTTTATGTTCACTTGGTATTCAACATTAGTTTTTACATTGCTTAACTGACTTTGTGACCCCATGGGTCATGGTTCACATGGGTCAAGGACTTCTTCCTATTAGAGATATATAACTAAGATGTAGCTCCATGGGTCAAGGATTCAATGGGTAATGGATCATATTGAGTGACCCTGTTGCCATCTCTGACCTCTGGTCTTAAAGAAAGCCATCATTGTCATCATAGAGTAGTACATCAGCATGTCAAAACTGACAGCACCATTAGCATCATCAATAACCAAGGATCTTTGGTGCCCAATTGCTTTTAACCTTTGTGGTCTTCACTTCTTGCTAGAGCCATCCTATATGTTCCACATTGGAACCTTAATTTTCCTGTTAACTTGTATTCATCATAGACAGATGGTCACTGCCCCACTAAGGAAAATGCAAAGGATGGGACTTCTGAAGATGAACTTATTACCGTACACTCTATTTGTTAAATATTCTAGCAGTTCTTTATGCCACCTTAACTCTTTCAGGCTGATGTTGACTTTTGTCAGTGTCTGAGCCACAGTGTATAAAAAAATCAATCCTCAAAGAGTTAATCAAATCAGTTCAATAATAATTCTATTCTATTCTAATAAACTATAGCATGGCCAAGGCCAAAGGCAAGAGCGTTTTACAAAAGACATCATACGATAAACGAAATAAATGAGTTTTAATAACTCGAAGTTGGTTGTCGTGGTAGAAGCTGGAAGTGCGTTCCAAAGGAGAGGATTGATGATCTTTTAATGTTTAAAGTCTGTCATCATGTATCAATAATAATAATAATAATAATACATGATGATTAATAATAAATGATGATTAATAATAACAAGTATTAATAATTATTATTTTTATTAACAAATGCCCAAAGAGAGAGATTTTCTAATCGGATTCTCTTGTGTAGTTCCTCATTGCTGACTGTGGCAGTCCATCGATCCATGCGACATAGCTAAAGGACATGGGGCGTGAATAGTGCTGTATTATGCCGAGTCATTGCTTTTCAAATTGTGTTGATGTAGGTCAATGGTATGGTCGGCGAAATCACAATCTTGTTCTCCTGTTATCAATGCTGTGATTTGAACCTGTAGGTTAGATTTTGGTCCGCGAATGGGACCCATTTGATTGGGTCATAAATTGGAATCAGACACTCGATTAATTTGCATAAAAAGATTGATCTGCTCTATGGCTGAGCTGGTCTAATTTGTATAACCTGGTCTAATTTGTATAACCTGACCTTGTGTCAGGAACGAGCTCTGTCATTGTACCAGAGGGTCTTAAGTTGCGTGTCAACATGTGTTTAGATCAGCGGTGTTTCCAGGATATCTTGGTGGGGTGAGGGGATGAAATGAATTCATAGAAAGTTGGTGGGGGGATGAAAATAGAAGGGAAAAAATTATAAACTTTGCCGGAAAAGGCTGAAAAAGGGAATTTTATCCCTAATTTGACTATGATTTTACCGAAAAATAGACTGACAAGCAAAAAAGGTCCAAAATAGGTTTCACAAGCAAAAAAAGTACGGTAAGCTTGGAAGTCCGGTGGAGGGATGCATCCCCACTCATCCCCCACGTTGAACCGCCACTGGTTTAGATCACAAAACAGAGGTCTTTGGAAGCATTCATTGAGTCTGAGGATAAGATAAATGTCTCAATATGTAATGTAATGTAAAAGTCTGTGGATCACAGGTTGGTCTTGAATGCAGAGAACTTAGCATGGTGGTTCTCATACTGGGCAGACCCAACAGAACCACTCTAAACCGGATTATAATTATTATTGTTATTATTATTTCTGTTATTACTATTATTATTCATCATCATCGTGGTTGCTTGCTGCCAGCTCATTAGCGGCAATAGCTAGACATGAAACTTCTCCATTTATCTTTTCCTCTTGTTAGTCTCTTCCCATGGATTACTGATATCTGGTATCTTTCAAGGTCTTCTTTGATGTTATCCATCCACTTTTCCTGGACCTTCCTCTTCCTATCTTGCCTTCTTCGTATGTGTAGACTGTAGAGTGCTTTATATGGGAGTCTGTTGTCTTTCATTCTATTTACCGGTATACTTGTCCATGCCATCAAAGTCTTCTTCTGATTTTATTATTACTGTTATTTATTTATTTGTTGTTATTATTATTATTATTATTATTATTTTGTTCTTATTATTATGGCTGCATAAGTAGAACTGGACAGTCAGTGGTAGAAGCGGCTGGATCAGTCGTGATGTTTTAAGCGAAGCAATTTCTCATAAAGAAAACCAGAATCTTGGGAAAGTTTGAAGGAAAAACCTTCGTGTTGTGTGGCTGTGTCATGTGTATAGGAATGAAGAGATCACCATCAAAATCTGTGACCACTTTTAAAATAAGACCAACTGGGAAGTTTCAGTCCCAAGACCATGACCCAGTGTGCTCCAAAGAATGAACTTTTGATGATGATGATGATGATGATGATGATGATGATGATGATGATGATGATGATGATGCCAGCAGTGGTTTTGTTTTTTAATCATTTGAATATTGCTATATCTATAAAATATTTGTGTTCTTGGTGTATGTATGCATGCCTGCACTTGTGTTTGTGTATCAAATAATTAATTAATGCACATGTCATTTTATTTTGTTAATACAAAACTTCAAGACACTACAGGTGTAGATGGCTTGTAGTAAAGCTGTAAAATCTAATTCTGCTAATTTTTAAAGTGCAAAACGAACAGGTGACTGCAGGGATTCGTTGTCATGTTGTTTAAAACAGAAATTCTTTGTGAGGTGCTTGAAGCAGGATGTTGGAATGAAATTCACCTGTGCTCACAGTCAATCGTGTGAAATAACAAAGGAGACGCGGACTCAGTGCCCATCTTGCCGATTCCAAAAGTGCCTTAAGCTTGGCATGTACAAACCTGGTTAGTATTTTACCGTATTGAATTATTGATTGATTGATTGATTCTTAGAAGTTCAGATACAAATTGGACAATCACTTCATTTGATTGAAACATGCAATCTCTACAATCTTAAAGTATCTTCTGTTAGATCAGCAGTTCTCAAACTATTTAGGATTTCTTGCTTGGTGGTCCTTTAGAAATTTTGTGATGACTCGTGGACCTTATAAATTTGTCGATCAATTAATTGTTTAAGTGAAAATTGGAAATCTTAGTCATCAAATTTAAATTCAGTTGGAATCATCACTCTCAGAGCCATTAGTGTGTTTTGTGTTGTATCATGAGAAAGTAATCTCTTTATAGTCCCTGTGGAATCACTTGGTGGTCCCCTATGGGACCACAGACCATATTTTGAGAACCACTGTATTAGATGGATAATGCATTGCACTGTAACATGTTTGGTGCTGTTGACTACAGTATACATACAGAGTGTGGGAACATTCAGTATTTGTGGTATTTATGTACTGCACCTGTTTGTCCTGTCACTCAGGTGAATCCATTTAATTGCAAATAGTGATTTACTGTAATCTATGTAGTGTGAAGAGCATTTCATGAAAGGATTGGAAAGGTAGATATGTGACATAAATGCAGCAATTTCACTCAGAAATCTTCAATTTATATAGAGCTTTGGCATTAATGAGCTAGTCATGGTTGAAGCAGGGAAGAGGGGTGACCAAACTACTTGCCACATTTGGCTTGCTAGGTCAGCTTATCTGCCCACCATCTAAATTTGCTGGATAAAACTAGTTGAAACATTGCTATCTTTTTGCCGACTTTGCCTTTCTTTGATAACATTTTAGTAAATACATGTTTTGGTTCTCTCTGTTTTTGTGTGTGTTGCATACTACTTCACCCATGGCTAATGTTGAATGCTAAAACTCAGCCGGTTTTGTTCTTTTCCCCAGAACTTCCATTCAGGCTTGCAAGTATTTAACAGACTGGTTAATGCGACCCATCCAGGAATCCCATGGTGTTTCTTTTATTTAAAAAAAGGACTGTTCATGTTCTGTCTGAGAGTACCGTATTTGCACAATTATTACCTGCACATGTATATAACCCGCATATGTGTATAACCCATGGAAAATTACGAATTGTTTCAACGTACTGGCCTAAGCCACACACGCATATAACCCGCATGGTATTTGAAGGTTACATTCAACACTATATGATGTTTGGTAATACCACGTTTCCTTCCAAAGTTTTCGCCCAAATTCACTAAAAGACTCTAAAATTATATTTTTTCTATATTTTTTCTGACAATAAACCACTAACCGGGGTAATTTTGTAGAATTCTCACGATGCGGGGAATTGTTTGTACCAAAATGCAAGATCACGTGGAAAAGACCTTTTTACCAATGACCGTATGGTTTACAACATCAGATATGATATTTTAGCTAACCCTACAACACCAAAACTACTATTCAACTCAAAAATGATATTTATTCTATCTATTTAAGAGGAGTAAAATATTTAGCTTATTTTTCTTAAATTTAAACAAAATATGTATATTTTCATTGACCATGGCAATATAGGAAGGTGCTGATATTAGAAGTTGCTGCACATAAAATAATTATTATCCCATAGATACCACACCACAGTAATAAAGTAACTGCTGCCATCTATTGAATATAAGAAGTAACAGACAGTGTACAAATGGCCAGACAACCGAGACAAAATTATAATTAGCAATAAAGGCTGGCGAATTAAACTACGAACCTCGATCAAATCATAACACTGAATACTAAAGACAAGCATGAACAAAGAAAAGGTGAAGCACTAGATACTATGAACTAGGAATTGATTAGGAAAATTTTATAGTGCCGTTTAAAAGATGTTAAAAGCGGGAGAAGCCTTAAGTCTTCAGTCTGTAATCCACGAGTGATCGACGTCTCCTGAAAGCAGGCTGTCGCACATTGCAACCACATACAGGCACCAAGAGAAGACAAAAGCAATTCGCCAAATGACATTCAATACCCCAATACTTCTTCAATTTTGCTGATCTTCTTTAGTTTTAACCAGTTTTAACTGATGCAATATTTGTTATGTCTTTGTTCTTAGCCCTGCAGTTCTAGGTATAGCACATGACCACTAATTGTTTTGTACCACATTTTTGTGTGACTTCCTAATAGAAATTCTAGTTTAAAGCAGCGTTTTTAATTTTTTTGTTTAAAGTATCCAGTATTGTCCTCGTACGAATATACCCAGCAAGGTGGGCTTGCGGTTTGTAATTCCTTGTCTTGGCCTGGGGGGATATAGTCATGCAAATACGGTAATTGATTTACCATAAGTTTCCCTGTAACATTCAGATACAGCTCCTTGTCTTTGGCCAAGCACTCTCATCTCATGCAGCAGAACATAACTAAGCAGTTCAAAGGCTACTGTATTATTTTCTGTCTGGATGTGAAGCAGAGCATTTCAGTTTTGGCATTTTTTCTCATCCCAAATATGAATCTTTTGAAGCTGGCATTATATGACCAACTTCCCGGAAAAACTTTTATTACCCCCTATTAACAAGCCCTTTGGAGAGGATTGTTAGAGAATATTGCTGTAGAATGATTTGGCAAATCAACACAACACATCATAGGGAAATTGTCTTGATAATTGGGAATAAATGGAGAAATGAATCCACCAAATAACTGTATTCCTATTCGACTTAGTCTCCATTTTAAACGTTGATTGGTATTGGCAATGAAAAGATGAACATTCAAAAGCCTTGTGAGCAAATTGCCCAATTTTTGTCTGTTGCTTCCATCATAAGACAAATTGTACAGTTTTTGTCTTGAGTGCATATATATATATGTATATATGTATGTATATATATATATATATATATATATTCACAATTTGACATTTCAACCCAATCGCCTTCCGAGGTTCTTTTCCACACCTCGAACAGAACGAGAATTGTCCGAGTGACATTCCATGCCACAGAGGGCTTTGAAAGTCAGGCAGGGAGACACCGGACAATTTTTTCATAAGTCCCTGGGGAATGAAGTACATCAGGGGGTCGAGGGCATTATATATATATATATATATATATATATATATATATATATATATATATATATATAACATTTCTTTCATTTTATATTCTTTCCCCAAAATGCAAAATTGTACAGAAATTAGGTAATGGCAGCCAATCTAAACACACTGACCCTCATTGGTCATAATTTTTTATGTTCAAGTTTTGAAGTTGATTGCTTCTTTTAAAAGACTGTAATATTACCGTAGTTGAGTACCGGTATGTGAGTTTTGTGCCATACTTGGCGTAGAAGTACTGGAAAGCATTGAGCACTGCACAACAAAGAATGCTACTCTGTGCTTGGTTTGTGAGGTGTGTAATAGTATTTTTAGTTTGATGTAAACTACCGGTAGATTTAGGCATACTGATACGTTGCCTTCTATACTTGTTTTCATCCTGATAAGCATCTAGTGTGATGAATGTTGATAAGTTTTATGGATATCAATTTACTTGTAATTGCAATTTTTAAGTATTATTACCATAAACTGAGATACAAAGTGTCTGAACAAATAGTAACCAGGTTAAGTATTCATGAAACTTGTATATATTATGTGTGTGTGTGTGTCTGTAAATATATGTTTGCAACAATCAATGGGGCTTTTGGGCACCGTGGTGATCTCTCTGTGAGCATGAGGACCCTGCTATCATTTGCATTGTGTGATTAGGCATTGTGTGATTGTGTGATTAAGCATTGTGTGATGGTGTGATCTATATAGATTAGTAGTGAGAATAAATAGGATTGGCTTTCTTCTATGGAGGAACTGTCCCAATTATCTTTGCATTGCATTTCATTGAGTAATTGTAGGCCTATATTGTATCTGGTGCTAGCCTTTATCCTTTACCTGAATGAGGAATAACTGAGGAATCAATGCATGTTACCAACACTGTGAACCCTGGTCTAATGCAGTTTGTTGTTATACAGATCATTGTACACTTTGCCACCTTTCATTTCATGCTGCATTGAATGATCTAAAGTGCTAATATTTGAGGTGGTCCAATAAAATATTTGCATTAGAATGTTACAGGAGGGCCTAACTGAACTTGAATAGTGATATCGGTTTTTCCATCAAATGATGGTTAAGGTTTTTAAAAGAGACATCTGTGTAGGAGTAGTTTTGAAAAAGAAATGGGGTTGCTAGTCAACTGACGTTTGAATTATTGAGAAGCTCATTGTGGTTGAAGAAGACACTCATGCACTCAAACAAATACAGTCAGATGGGTCACAAGATGGTTTCATGTTGGAGGCTATACTTATGTCAGCTATGTTCTGCATACATTCAATCAGATGCGGTATTACAGTAATGCATATTCCAGCTGCATCCAGCCACAGATAGGGCCACCTATTTCCTCTATTATCTCTTGTAATTGGCAATCTTCTCAAGCTTAGGCATTTGATGTCTTGAAGTTCTTTTATGTGTGGTCTTCTCTCAGTTTGTCTCAGACATTTGTCTATGGTGTGCATCCTTTTCTTTTCTGCATTGTATTGTATTTTATACTGGACTATTTGTATAGCGCCGTAAACATAGCATAACCAAAAACAAGGGCGCTTTACAGGGAGTATGACTCCCTAAACAGGTGGCTTTTCAGTCTATTTTTGAAGATGGGCCGAGCTTTGATCTTCCTAATTTCAGGTGGGATGGCATTCCATTGGAGTGGTCCGTCTCGGGAGAAGGCGCGATCACCGAGGGTTGGAATCTGTAGTGGTTTCTGGACAGCGATGTCGAGAGAGGATGCTGATCTCAATGTCGACCGTCTAAGTGCGTTGCTAGCGGGTGTCAGGAGTCACTCCAAGTACTTCGGACTGGCTTGGCCGGTGATGATGCCGTGAATTATTGAGCATCTTTTAAAGATGATTCGCTCCTGAACTCGAAACCAGTGGAGTCTGTCTCCCATAAGAGGTGTTATGCTCACCCGGCAATCCTGGCGGTAGGTTAGCCTGGCGGCGACATTTAGAATAGTCTGGATTTTGGATATTAAGTAGCCTGGAACACCGTAAAAGAGACTGTTGCAGTAGTCAATAGCGGAGACCACCGTGGCGAGAACACACTGTAAGGTGACGGAGGTGGAAAGTGTTTTCCTGACTTCCCGGAGCCTGCGGAGTTTGTATTCGCAGCTCTTTGTTAGGCCTGTGATGCGATCTGCGAAGGAAAGTGAAGTGTCAAGTGTGACGCCAAGGAGTCGAATATTATCAACCGGCTCAATCGCTTCTCCAGCGAACTGGAATGGAGACCGGTCAATCAGGTGTAGCCTGCTGGGGGCAGCAAACCAGACGTGTGTGACGTGTCCTGTTTTCTTCTGTGTAGCAAATGTTTGTCCTGTCTTCAGAAACTTTCTCACTGTTGTACCGGTATATCACTCTTTTATTATTGAAAAGTCGTCGTTCTTCTCAGTCACCTCACTTCACCTACATCCAGTTTTTCTTTCGTCTCTTTGCTGGTTGTCCAAGATTCTGTGCCACACATGAGCAATGGAATGACGTTTAATAATGCTATTGAGCAGCTTCAGCTTAACATTGACTTGTGTGTCTTCGAAGCATCCTTGCCATCTTTCTGAGCATTGTCTCTGTCATTATCGTCCTTTGTTTTATTTCGTTTCGCACGTTGCATTTGCCGTTAATTTACTAGTGAGGTTTCTGTTTCATTTCCTTTTAATTTCACTTGTAGACCGGTGACATCTTAAACCCATAAGAAAAGTGCCTAGAGGAACTAATGCAGATACCAGACAGAATTCTGCAGGCCGTGGGCCGCAGAACTGAGCCGAGCCGCAGATGTTGCCCACTTCAAGAGAATTTTGCGGAATTTGGTACTGGCGGGTGATTAGTGATACCATGGGCCGCATGACCAATGACACAATTAGTGACGCACTTATTGTTAACTTGACAGTTATTGAAATTGTTAATGTATTCATCGATTTTGCTTGGTTTAACAACTATTGCCTCTTGATAGACAGATTTAAAAATTATCAGGCTTAAAATTGATGGATGCATGAACTGGTAAATTTCTGTCAGACTGAGAAAGAAGAAGATCTGGTTGCAAATCTTGCTCAGGCATTCATTAATAAACAGACCTAAAGCGTTCTAAGATTACTTAACAACTGGAACACCACAAAGAGCTGCAGAATTACCATAGGCAAACTGGTCTGCAGTACTTGGAAAATTTGCCGCAGAAAGCTGTTGGCCCTGGCCATTATTAAGCAATTATTACCTCATTAAAAATTTTAAATCCCTGCATTATTATTAGCTTTGTGGCAGATGTTTGGTGTCAGATGCTGGGATTTCCTTTAGGTGCGTAATTTGACCGCGGCTGTGTTTAGTAAGAGGTCATTGATTTCAAGGCATATTGAAGAATATTTTTCGATGGAATTTCTTTAAAAGACTCCTTTAATAAAGAAACGAGGTGAAATTGAGTGGTCATGATTTGGTGATCACTAATTGTTGGTTTTTCTATTTGCAACTTGATTGAATTTTGTGTTACACTATGCTGACTTGTTGCTGTTCTAGGCTTTTAGCTGTGAACATAATGGGCTGCAGTGTGTACGGTAGTGTCCTGTTCCACTCTGCCTTCACATCTTTAAGCCCAGTGCAGTTATAAAAACAATCTGATATGCATATTGTTTTTTTTTGTATAATGTATTGTATGAACACACAATGCTAGTTCTCTTGCTATGTAATATTTTTAGTAGGCTGTTATTGTTCTTGCATATTATGATGCCTGTCAACATCTGTCAAACTATTTCAAAATTATTACCAAAGAAATTGCAGAGCTTTTGGTTTTTATTTGTTTATTCTGTCAGAGTATTCGGTGATTTTTAATTTTTATTTTAAATTACAAAATATGAGTTTTTGGTGTAACCAAATGCACTGTTTTTGATATGGGTTTGTAAGTAGACAGTTGTAAATGGATTGGTGATGCAAAGTGCAAAATGTGTGGTGTTGAATGTACCGGTAATTGTGTCTACGATAGTAATGAAGGTGTTTGCTAAGTTTCATCATAAGAGATTCTATTTACTCTTATTTCCGAGTGCTAGGTTGGATTGACAATTGACATGGCTGACTGATCGTGGTCTATAAGGTTCTCCTTAGGAAGAAAATCTGACAGAATTTTCAATTGTTGGCTTTGGCTTTTTGATTCAGATTTGAATTGTTGTTGTTGTTGTTATTATTATTATTATTATTATTATTATTATTATTATTATTATTATTATTATGGAACGACAAGATTAATGTGACATAATGTCTAACGACTGCAAGGGCACGTAACAATAACAATATTAAACAGTAATGAATTGAAATGAAATTGCCTATATGAGTACAGAGAGGTGGTCACACTACATCATAGCATCATAGCATTATTATTATTATTACTATTATTATTATTATTATTATTATCCAGGACGATTTATATAGCGCTGTAACATATATGTTAAAAGCCAAAATCAAAAGCGCTTTGACAGCTTGTGAGGCAAACTTGTTGTGAGGCAAACTCATAGAATCAGAGATGTAATAAACATGAGCTTTGTGAGTGAGTGTGGCAGAATCTGAAATCAGCATTCGTTGTTGTTGACAGAGGAGAAAAACAGCGAAATAGCAAAAATTGATCACATCATTCAAATACTGTGCTATCGATGTGATTTCTGGTTGATACAAGTATGTCTGAGAACAACTTAATGTGGAATTTGAGCTATAGAAATCCGAGACAAAGAATCAATACATGCAAATATGTAGACTGAGGATGGAAAATAATAAATGCTGTGCAGTGACTTCATGATTTCCAATCTGCCAAGTTTGCTCCATGAATGAATGTGTAAAGAATGTCTATTTGAAGCCACTTTGGTTTTACACTTTATACTATTTGGTTTTTGTGATTGTCATTTGTATAGCAGAAATGTGTGTGAGTTAGTGGGTGCATGCATGTGTGTGTGTGTGTCATGTGATGTTGATAATACCTTGAGGCAGCAATACAATTCAGAAGAATGTGCTGTTGCTTTGTGTTTGATCTGTGCACCATATGGAGTGTGAAGGCTAACTTGGAAGCCATATTACAGCATCATCTGTTACATTCAAATACACCGGCTTACAATGTCTTGCGCAGCACAGTGGTTGGTTTCTCAGATGTATGCAAATAAATTCATTGGCAGAACAAATAACCATTGAGTAAGTACTAATAGCCTTTGGTGTAAAAAGAAAATGGCAAAAACCATAAGAAAGGAACAGCTTGAATTTTTCAAGCATCTAATAAGAAAAGATTGGAAAATCTAGTTATAACTGGAAAAATAGAGAGGAAAAGAGCGAGAGGAAGACAAAGAATAAAGTATACAGACAGCCTAAGTGAAGCATATAACAAATGAAGAAGTTAGAGAGAGAACACTGCAACCGAGCATCGTGGAAGTTATCAGAAAAAGAAGAATGAAATGGACTGGGCACATACTCAGAATGGAAGAAATAAGAAACCCAAAACGAATTTTCAACTACAAACCAGAGGGGAGAAGATCTAAAGGAAGACCTAAAAGACGATGGGTGGACGGTTTGGAAGAGGATCTGCACATGGCAGGGATGAACCTCAATGAAAAAACTGATGGAAGACTCCGAATGCCTTTTGAAGAAATAGCAAAGGACAGAGAACTTTGGAGAGATGCCATGGAGAAGTCAACAGCTGGACACAGCTGGAGGACAAAGACCTGACCTGAAGTGAAGCAACAAGAACTAAAGACAACATTGAACTGATAAGGAAGACCAGAAGCAGAGAAGAGTGACAATCCATGGTCGCTGATGTAGTAATACATGGCACATGAAGAAGAGGAGCAGCAGTGGATGTAAGACTCATCAAATTAATTTCTTTCAGGCAAAAGATTGTTTGAAAAAGACATTCCAACTGTTTCCATTATCCTCTGTAGCAATTTCCAGCAGGGACTGTTTTAAGAAAAATTTATCACTGCACTAAACTAAAAAAGTTGTGAACATCCACGCAAAAAAACAAGCCAATAAAGGTCCATGCATAAAACAAGCCAAGAAGGTCGTCCAGAAAATTTATCACTGCACAAAGCATAGAAAATTGCATTTTACCAGTGCTGCACATTTTCATTTTATCACTGCACATTTTGTGTACCACTGCACGTTAAAACATGACCTGATTTCCAGACAGGAATCCATTACTAAATACCTATTTGAGCAGGTTCGGTTGCAGGTGCTTGGTTTTCTTGGTTTTTATTATTGTACCTTTTATGAATATTGAAATTCATTATGTTGTGACAGTTGGGATATGTCAACATTGCCTAAAAATTTCAGGCAATGTCAACATTGCCTGATTTCACACTTTGACTGTAACATATATATATATATATATATATATATATATATATATATATATATATATATATATATATATATATATATATATATATATATATATATATATATCTGATTCTTTTGTATTTCTGTACAGAACATTAATTTTGTGTGTTCAAAATTGTTGAAATGTCAGTTTTTAATCTTTTGAGGCCAATTACCGTAAGTGCAGCTATCCAACCAGCACTCCCCAACAATGTTTACTGCTCTTAGTGGACCAACACTTTTCACTGTGGTTATCAACAGGTACCCGGAACCCAGGTACCCGCTTGCGTCCTATTACTTGGACAGTAAAATTGGGTACTGGCACCCTTGGAAACATGACTGTTATGTCACACTCCCCCTCTGTTTGCTTTTACATGGAATCCTAGATTTATTAGCACTAATAAATCTAGGATTCCATGGCTTTGACTAAGGATAGAATCATTAGTTGCACCATTATATCACCCTCATGTCCCTTATAGAATAATTATATTAGTTGCAGTGACTGGAGGGGGTGTGGCATAACAGTGAATGGGGGTCTATCTTTAGCTGCAATGCCAGGAGGGGGAGTGTGGTTATTTAGCTGGGGGGTAGAGATAAGAGGTCACAAGGGACATTATGTTAATTTGGGTACCCGTTAGAAAAATTGGATGTGCAACTGGGCAGCTTTTTAAAATAAAATTGCCAGCTCTACTTTTGACGTCACTGATCGATTCTGGACTTGAATCCAGATGAACAGATGTGCTTAATATTGCCCACCTCCGCGATTTTATTGGACCATAATACTGTAATTGAAATTGTTCATTTTTGATTTATTGCTTCCCTTCAAATTATACTTTTATCATGACCTTTGTTATTGCTGTCTCAGCATGTGACACATGCTTATTTGTGGTTTATGTGAAGCGAGCGTTTTGCTTGGGGGCCGTCCATAAATTACGTCATGCGGTTGGGGCGGCTGTTTGTGATGAGGGGGGTTCCGTAAATGTGATGCACACAAAAAAATAGGTCATGACCTTTGACATTTTTTGCTTGTCTGACCTTTTTTGCTTGTCAGGGATTTTGGAGAGGAAAAATACAATAATGACCTATTTTTTTGCATGTCAGGGTTTTTCGAGAGGAAAAAATACAAGGATGGCCATTTTTTGCTTGCCAAGATTTTTTGAAGACGAAAATGGGGTTCGGCCCGTTGTGACATCATATTTTAGGGGGTCTGACGTTGTGTTACGTCGCGTTACGTAGGGGGGTCAAAAAGTGCCAAATTCACGTGACGTAATTTATGGACGACCTCTTGCCAAACCAATGCTAATAAGGAACCACAATAATAATAATAGTAATAATAATAATAACAATGCTGTCCCTTCTGTGGAGGAATGTTCAACAAA
The DNA here is from genome assembly GCA_018105865.1 of Metaphire vulgaris. Classification (NCBI taxonomy): domain Eukaryota; kingdom Metazoa; phylum Annelida; class Clitellata; order Crassiclitellata; family Megascolecidae; genus Metaphire; species Metaphire vulgaris. Next base: position 6,490,019 of record CM030861.1, read on the forward strand.
TGATGAGGTTGGTGGTGGTTGAGGGGGTGGTGGTGGTGGGGAGGGTGGTGATAATAATGATAACTTGGAAATGTTTGCAGGGTAACTGACTAGAATTCTGCTGTGTGAAAATCATCATGCCATGAACACCATGGGTTGGAATATTTTACCTCCCCACTGGTTGAGCATGACACACCTATTTGTGATGCTATAATTTTTTTAAGGATTGCCCACTGTGTGAACCCTTACAATGGCATTATAAGAAGTACATACAGCATTAAAGATAACAAAGGAAATAAAAGGGAAGCTCTGCTTCTTATCTGAATGATGATGACTGCAACAGCAACTATGGTAAGAGGCTTAGTAAAGGGTACTGAAGAGAATCGAAGGAACTACATTTGAAGAGAAGAACAGCGATGCATGGCATTCAATACTTCCTGATGATAGTTTAAATTAGATGAGGTTACTTCTAGCACTGTTTGCTGCGTTAGTCTTGTTTCTGAGTTAGTGGAATCAATGCCTCTTATTTACAGTGATCAGTAGCAGTAAAGATATGTTGTTTTGACAGTGGCATATTTAGGCATGTTCCATGGAACAGGGGCCCCCACACATAAGGGGCCCCACACAGTAGTTGAGAAACTTTTTGCTCATCACAATGCACAATTAGGGAGAGATGGGTAGCCAGGCAGGGCCACCCAGGACGCTTGGAACAGGTCCAACGCAATCCTTAATATGGCCCTGGTAGTTGATTTACCTCTTGTCAGATTTTTAATGCTGGGATGGAGTTGACTAAGATAATGATTTCAGTTGGTTTTTGTAACGATAGTTATTATCGATTGAACTAACATGGGATGGGATTGAATGGGATGGGATTGAATGGGATGGGATGGGGATCATCATTCTTAGTAGGTATAGGTCTTGACTTATTGTATATAATTTTACTCAAGACAGCCCACGTTGAATTGTTGTTAGGCAAACTTGTAGAATCAGAGATGTAACAAACATGAGCCTTGTAAGTGAATGTGGCAGAATCTGAAATAAGCATTCACTGTTGTTGACAAAGGAGAAAAACAGTGAAATCGTAAAAACTGGTCATATCATTCAAATACTGTGCTATCGATGTGATCATCATTCGCATTCAAATACTGGGCCTTCCCCGGTCTCAAACCCAAACTGAAACCATCAGACCAAGACCTCGACTTTCAGAATGGAGTCTTGAGATATCGAGTGAGACAGAGATGAGAGAGAGAGAGAGAGAGAGAGAGAGAGAGAGAGAGAGAGAGAGAGAGAGAGAGAGAGAGATTATGTTTGACCCTCCTTAGCAGTCACTTATCCATGTGCTAACATAAGTGATGAGCACTGAATTAGGCATACAGAGAAACTTCCTGTGGTATACTTTAGAGTCAGGCTTGGAGTAATGTTACTGAAGTATGTTCTTAGGTTGTACTTTATCTCTTCACCTTTGATTGCTTAGTTATGTAATGTGATGTAATGGTCAATTTAAATTTATGTAGTGACCTTTGAACGATGGTCAACAGTCCTGTAGCTTGTGTACTTTTATGTTGAGCTATAATTGTGCTTAAATTAATTAAATTGTAGTAGATAAAGGCTATGAATGGATTTACTGTGTTGGTGGTTTGACAGGTGGGCCAAATGTGTCGTCTGAAATTGGTCACATCCCTTGCAAAGTGTGTGGAGCTCCATCGTCTGGTTTCCACTTTGGTGCTATCACATGTGAAGGTTGCAAGGTCTGTCTTTCAAACTTTCTGGTCTCTGTATTGTTATAAACCTATTTTAACTCTTAGACCACCAGAACTGAGTATCCCCGGTTGCAGTTGCATTTAGTCACAAAGGTTACTAGACAACTCACTGACACAATTATCTTGCCAACATGACCATCTCACTGACACAGTAACCCTCCACCACAACCATCTCACCAACAAATGTTGGCGAATTTTGTCATGTCGGCAAAATGTAAGACAGTAGGTTAGATAAGTTGATGAGGTCACAAAATTTGCTGAACAGGATTTGGTTGGAAGAATTTTTAAGTCAGTGCACTTAAGAATTTGATGGCATTTAAATAAAATAGACTTTCGGCAGATGTTATGTTACATTAATATTGCCACCTGAAAGCCTACTATTGTTGCTAAGACGGCCATTTGCTGAAATGACACTGCATAAAATACTTAACCAAGGAACGCTATGTGTGGACACTAAGTGATACTTGATTGTGATCAATGTAAATATACACTGTAATGTTAGTAAGAGATAAAGAGTGATACTATTTCCAGCTGTTACTGTTTACATTAAATTCAGCTTCATATTCAGAAAATCAAATCTAAGATGGTCACATCAACTGATATTAATTCAGGTCTGTAATATAGAAGAAAAGTTATTGACCTGACATTCTTTCAAGCATTGGCCAATTATAAATTTTAATATTTGTTTCACCAAATCCAAACTGAACAACAACCTCCCGATGCACCGATTCGCCAACATCTGTCGGCGAGATGGTCATGTCGGTGAGTTGTCCTGATCCCTGTACATGTATTCGGTGGTTTATGGGTGAAAGAATTTTCCCAGTATGTGTAGACTATTGAATGTGTTGCATGGAATGGAATCTAGGCCAACGTACATTGCTCCATCTAGGCCAACGTACATTGCTCCATCTAGGCCAACGTACATTGTGCCATTAGGTGCATGCAGTCTATATGACATAATACAAGAATCTATGGCTATTCTCGATGCAATAAACAGAAAACCTACATTTAACTGGTTAACTCACGAAACAAACCCAACCCATTAATTTTTTTCATAATGTGAACCCAACTCCTGGATTAACCCAACCCAGATACATGTCTGCCCCAGCCTGGTTTTCACAAGGTGATGCCGCTGCACTTTGGAATTCTAAAGAAAAACTTTATTGGCTGAATTCAAGATATAATAATGCAGAAGTAGACCAAATTTCATGCATTCTGACTCAGGGATTGTGAAAATATTTAAAGTGTAACAGGGTGGTACCGGTTTTATTGGCCCACCCTGTATTATATAATATACATGCTGCTTCCAGTGTGGTGTGGTAACATTATATGGGTGCCGCCATAAACACAGGCGTAAAACATAAAATATATATTGAATGAGTTCTTATTCACTAGGCCTACATGCTAGGCATTGAATTAAATCAGTAATGTTTTGTGATCCAAGTCACTGACTCATTTCAAGGACAAACCAAGGACTCAACCCTCAAGAGCAGGACAAGGACTCGACTGAAAAGGCCAGGACCAAGACCTAGGACTAACATCCCTGGTTGATTTACAGTACAGAAAAACATTTACACTTAAATAAATTAATGCTTTGATCCTGCTCTATAAATTATACGTACCGGGTACATTATATACAGAGCTGGCTCATGAGTTTCTGGTGCCCTAGGCAAGCGGGTCCATGGCCGCCCGACTCCGATTTAAAAAATATGTGTGTGTGTGTGTGTGTGTATATATATATATATAAGATTGATTAATTGTTCCCGTATCATATATATTCTGTTTAGCATTTCTGTTGTTCTATTTATACATTGCTTAAACACGCACGGCTAGAGAATTCCTTTATTAACAACATTTTATTTAGCACTGATTGTCTAAACAAAGAGTTGATTATTTTAGCTGCTTAGTATATTAGTAATCATCCTTTGTAACATCACATGACTCACTTCTCATAACGTGTTCACTGAATGATTCATGGAGGACTGGAGGTATTATCCTGGAATGATTAAAGCTTCATGATAGATCACTTAAATAGCCCAGATAGCGCACTTTGCCTGCAGCAATTTCTTTGGCAAATATCGGCAACATCTATTTTGTTGAAGTCTTCACTTTCAACTGAGAGAATGGCTAAGTCAGTTAATCGTTCTTGGCTCATCGACGACCTAAAATAGCATTTTATAAGTTTTAATCGCGAGAAACATCTTTCTCCAGATGCCACACTTACAGGAGTGGTAAACATTGTTTTCAAAGCTATTGTTAAATTTAGAAAAATTTTGCACATACATGCATGATTAATATTATTACGACTCGTAGTTTTTAATGTCCGAATCTCTCTGGGCTTTGCGTTTTGCGATACTCTGGATCGGATAGTTTTTCTCACTGCACGATTAAAAAATTAACTCAAGTTTCTAACCTTGTAATAAATTTAATACGAAGTAAATCCGATCTGAAGTCTGTAACTGTGTCAACCCTCAAACATTCAAAATTTAATTTTATCTTCAACGATTGGCCAGAATTAATTTACGGCGTATACATCACTGCTGTAAGTGTCACTGTCTGACCTTGCTATTAGATGCTTGCAGCGCGTGGTGTTGGAGGTTTTGTATAATTTTCTCAGTTTCTGGGTCACAACATCTTCTGACCAAGTCGTCAATAACACAAGATCAAAGGTCGTTGCAAAGTGACATGCTATATTTTTAGCGAAGTCATTTTGCCACCCCCTTGACATTTGCCGCCCTAGGCAGCCGCCTAGTTTGCCTATCCCTCAAGCCGCCCCTGATTATATATATTAATTAGCTGCAGGCACATGATGACATACTATGTTAATGTCTCCCTTGTCGCTCGATATTTATTGGTTGGATGAACGGGGGCCATCCCTTGCACTGCGATGTTCAACATGCTCAAAGTTTTATTTATGCAGCTGTATGTAAAACGAATGATTATGGTTATGGTTGCAATGGTAGTATGTGTGTGTGTGAGTGTGTGTGCATTGCTTCAGTGTTTTCCATGGTAAGTGGATGGATTTTAGGAGATGATAGATGCAGTCATTAGTTGGAAAGGTGCTTGATTGAATGTTTGGGGTTATGATATGCTTTGAGAAATGCGTTCCAATCAGATAGTCAAAGTGTTTCTTTGTCATTTCTTATGACAGTTTTAAGTACCTGCCATTATTATACTACAGTGGATCCCACTTAATCGCATACCGCTTAATTGCATAACCCGCATAATCGCATAACAACGTAAAAACCCGAACCAGTGTTTTGTGTATCAGACGTCCCGGCTATTTGCATAGCCCAGTTAATCGCATAAGCAAGGCTTGCACGGCACCTATGCAATTAAGCGGGTTTCACTGTAGTAGTTTTGTACGGTTTTTAAAATATGGAACAATAATAGACTTTAGCTGATCTTATGATTGTGCAGGGTTTTTGTTTACTGGTAATAGGAATTCTGTTAAGTCTTCATCAAATGTGCAGAATGTTGCAGTCCTGATGGACGATATAAACCAGTGGTTCTCAAACTGGGATCTGCAGTCCCATAGGTTTCAGGGGACCATAAAGGGATTACTTTGAAGATATCTCACTAGCACTTCAGAATGCAAAACTCACTGATGGCTCTAAGAGTCCTGGTTCCATTTGAATTTAAATTTGATTTGCAATTTGCTGATTAAATAATTTTTTGATTAAACTGTGGAACTCACTACCAGACTATGTTACAAACTCTGACTCTCTAGGACTTTTCCTAAGTAATCTTAAGACTCACCTATTCACCATTGGGTATATGCAGTATTGTAAAGCGCTCTTGTCTTTAGCAATTTTTGCCATGCTTATTGCGCTATAGAAATTGTCTAGTTAATAATAATAATAATTGATTGACACAAGAGGCATCCTATGTGTTAATTCCAGTTAATTTAAAATTCAAATTTTATAAGGTCTGCGAGTCATTAAAAAATTTCTAAGGGACCACCATGCAAGAGATCATAAAAAGTTTGAGAACCACTGATATAGCCCTGATAATAATAGACATACAATTATGGCATAATTATTTCAATCATGATGAGGCGGGCGATCGGAATGATAAGCGGAAAGTGCGATTTTGTGCATTTTGTATTTAGGGCTTCTTCAGACGAACGGTCAAAGAACGCGACGGTCTGAAATACCAGTGCAGTAGAAACAGCTCTTGTGTCATCACGTGGAAAACTCGCAACATCTGCAAGATGTGTCGTTATCGACAATGTCTGAAAGCCGGAATGAAGCCAGACAGTTAGTGCAGACCGCATATCACTTAGTCTAAAAGCATTACAACTACCTGGTAGTATCAGGTAGTAGTCGCAGTAGTAGTAGTAGTAGTAGTAGTAGTAGTAGTAGTAGCAGCAGCAGCAGGAAAAACGGTCGAGGCGAAAGATGCCCAAATCACTTGCCTCAGATGGTGATTACAAATGTGACATATGTGGGTGTTTTTGCTTATCACGAATAGGACTATTCTCGCACAAACGTGTGCATCTGTGTTGAGATCTGTTGTATTGACGGCTCAGTCCATCAGTAGCAGTAGTAGTAGTAGTAGTATATAGTAGTAGTAGTAGTTAGTAGTAGTAGTAGTAGTAGTAGTAGTAGTAGTAGTAGTAGTATGTTAGTGGTAGTAGTAGTAGTACCGGTAGTAATGACTGGGTTTTTAGTGATTTTGCAAGGTCTCTCCTGTATTGGAAATTGATACATTTTAAGAATTTGCTTTGGACGGACTCAACTTTCCTTCAAAGAGCAATAGTTCTAGTATTGTCATGGATGTTGCCAGGACATTTGTTTGGGATAGCCTTATTGTGTACTTTTATCAACTGTGCAATCGTGACAAACCTGTAGTATCATTACATGTAGGTATATGAGTGAAAGTAGATATCAAAGTGATGCCCTTTGCATATAGTAATGACATTAAGATATTGGATTATTAATAGAATATGACCTTTGATCAAATAGAGAATATTTTCAGTGTCAGCAATGCCATACTGCCCCTGCCTACAGAATTCAGTTTTGTTACACTATAATCTCCCAATTTTTAAAACTATTTTTTAAAGAGAGGCATTAAAATTTGGCATAGTATACTGGTCATGAATGATTTTGAGCAAGAGTAGCTTGACCCCAGTTGGCTAGTGATTTTAAGGCATTTTCTCTTAGTTTATTAATTTATGAAATCTATTTAATATTTTTCAGAAAGTCGCATTGGACGTCAGCCAAATTCTGTTAAACACGCTACAATGCTTGAGCTTAACCAGATTAAGACTGCCAAAGGTTTGGCACCGCTACCATTTCCGGTTCATGAATTCAAGTCGGAACCTGTGGATTTCGATTGTGGGGAAAATGAAAATCACGTGACGATGTCCAATTCCACCGACTGCGGAATTGCGCAGATGTCGGCGGCGGCATCTTCAGGCGACTTGATTCTGTGTGACTCGGTAGAACTCGACCTCAAAGACGGCGTTATCATGGAGCAAGGGTCGCCTGCCAGTATGTCTCAGCTAAAAGCGGATAGCCTGCAGAAGAAAGACTGCAAAGACAAGACACGGCGCGGAGCGTACGTTTACGAGCGAGATGCAGCCAATCAGGGCATATCGTCTGGCAAGAAGACACCTGTTTCCACGCCAGCACCTGCGCCAGGTGATCAATACCTGGGGAAGTGTTCCGAGTATACGATGAAGGCGACGGCGGCACATTTTGACGACTTCGCCATTAATTCTGCACTTGACCTCAACCCCCGTGAGCCGTTCGTTCTGCCATCCAGAGAGAATCTAGCGAACTGTGAGAAATTTGCGCTGACAGATGTCGGCCCAGCCGGGGTTACCTTTGTCGATATTCCGCCCAATGTTTCCATCACAAGGCCGGCGTCTCTGCCCAAGCAAATCGCCGTCACCCCTTCCTAACTACGACGCCGTCATATCGATTATCCAACACTCGTTTAAAGACCTTTCCGTCATTTTAAGTCGCGTGAGTTTTTACTAAGTACATCACATATGCTTAAGTACTGAGCGGCTTTATGTCCGTCGAGTACCTAGCAATCAAGTATGGGTGTGGAAATTGGAATGCCGAATGGGTGAGCAATGTAAGTTACAGTCTGATTGACCTATCAAATGTTTACCCTTTGGCGCCATAAGGCCGATATTTTGGCTTTGTAATATATTGGCTATACGGATTGCCGTGGTGATAGGGTTAAGAAACATTATGAATATAAATGTTCCTTTTGTCTGATCCATTTAATTCAGTGATTATAATTATCGCTATCGTTTATAGAACTATATTGAACATTTTAGCTGTGAACAAAGCAGTCAATATCTGTTATTTTCATCCATTGAATAATATTCTTGAATGTAAGTGCAGAAAAGGTGGCATGTCAGATCTCACGGAAAAATTGAGAAACGACCATGGCTCATTATTCCTTTATTTTGTCTTTTATTCTGATTTTCTATTTTTTCTGATTCTAATGAGAAATTCAGTGCTCCACACTTGGCTTCCAACATGCATTACTATTTGTGTTAGAAACTATTTCACTGACACAGCAATGGTGACTGCTCGGATGAAGAGTGCAGTTCAGTATTTGGAACTGCTGTGGCACGTTGGTTAATACTAGCCGACTCTTAGAAGTGTTTGTGTTTATTCTCTAATCTAGGCCGACATGGAGGAGGTGACAGCTTCTTCATCGCTGTCAAGCACCTGGGATAGCATGATGACACAGTTTGCCCATTGTGCACAGGCCACCTTGAGATTTGCCAAGAAAGTTCCGGGTTAGGATCATGTTCCTTTTTAAGGTTTAAAATGTGCAATTTCTGCAGGTTTGTCTTTTGTTGTTTACTGCAGATCTAGAAAACAAGCTTTGGCTTGCATTAAATCATGTGACTTTACCCCCGGCTTGTATTAGAGGATTGACGTGGCTTGTATTAGAGCAGGATTTCCAAAACTTTTTGGAGCTACGACCCACTTCCGCGACCCTGCAAACTTATTGTCAGCTAAAATTGAATAAAACACTAATTTTAATATAAGCTGTGTAGTGTGTATGGAGAATTGCAGACATACAAATTTCTTAAAACCTAAGCCTACTTGCAACTTTCAAGGATTGTGACAATGTGATATTGGTTAGAAAATGACACTTTTGAATACAATTTTGCGCTACCCCGCGACCCATTAGACCAGCAGTTCTCAACCTGTGGGTCGCGACCCCCCACGGGGGTCGAATGACGATTTGCCAGGGGTCGCCCGAGACCTTCAGAAATATAGGGTTGTCTCTTTAATTATTGCACAAAATTTACTCATTGGTAGTTACTAGCTTTTTTACTGTAATTGTCATTCGTGAGAATAGACATTGGAGACAATTGAATAATAATGATTTCGAACATTTTAATTATTATTTTTAGCAGTTTACATTATGAACGAAAATAATTTTTCGGTTGGGGTCGCCACATCATGGGGAATTGAATTAAAAGGGTCGCGGCACTATAAAGGTTGAGAACCACTGCATTAGACTGAGCCCTGTGACCCACTTTTGAGTCATGACCCACAGTTTGGGAAACACTGTATTAAAGGATTGACCTGGCTTGTAATTTGGTTTGAATTGGTGCATCATCAACTGATGCCATAGGCATTATGATACCATATAGTATGATACCTCATGATATACCATATCATATGATGCTGTAGGCATTATGATAGTGACACCATAGAAGCTGATTTAGTGATACTTTTCTTACGAAAATAGTGTCTTCCCATGACCATGGGTTTCAAATCTGGAATTGGTCGTTGAATGATTGAGGCGCACGTCTTGCTTCTATCCAGGTTTCCGCAAGTTTGCAATCTCCGAGCAGATCCACATGATACAGCACAGCATGTTTCCGATCGTCGTGGTCGTCTTGTCCCTGATCTACGACGAGGTTAACGAGCGCTTCTGCTACTTCTCGTACAGCTACGACGAGATGTGCTACATTCTCAAGAGATTTGAGCCATTCCAGCTGCTAGTCCCGGTCTTGCATCACATGGGACGCAAGGTCCGTCAGCTTGATCTCGACGAAACGGAAGTTGCCTTTCTCTGCGCCTTGCATTTGGTGGATTCTGGTGAGAAGTGGATTTTTAAAATTTCAAATGATCAGATTTTGCTATTGTTATTTTAGAATCAATTTATAGCGATTTGGAATGTATTTGGACCTCAGGTTCCTCACTGAACACCTGCTTATTGTAAAGTATGAATTCTCCGCTATCACAGTATAAGCCACTAGGTATATCTTGCGTTCGTTGTTATAAGTTTCTACTGTGAATTTTTCAAAAACTAAGAAATTAACTTCCTATAGAGATCCATTTTGATAATATACACACATCATTGATTGATGATGAGTTTGAAGTAATATAATTGTGTTCACGACAAATTTTCTACGATTGCAGGTAATAAACACATTTACAAAGAGCTTCTTTTGGATTCGTTGGAGGAATATATTAAAAGTAGGTCCTGTTTTGCTCTAAAAGAACTTGTCGGAGTTCATTTTGTTTACAATGGTATATAAATTCTCCTTGTGACACTAATATTTTGTGGGTTCTGAGGCTGAAACTGTAATTTTGAAGAGTGCTGAAGAGCCATGTGTTTGTATTGTTAGAAATTATCAATTGATATCTCTCTCTCTCTCTCTCTATCTCTCTCTCTCTCTCTCTCTCTCTCTCTCTCTCTCTCTCTCTCTCTCTCTCTCTCTCTCAATGACTTGAAATACTAGTTTAGTAGAGCTTTGAATGCAAAATCCAATGGTCTATAACAATCTAATTTTGTTGAGCAGCTGGACCGAGATAGGCTGGGGTGGTAACATCCCTTAGAAGAAGTCATCCTGTTAAGAAGTAATTGCAAAACAGCTTAGCACTAAGTTAGCAGTGTAAGGTTTGATTAGTTGTCTGGCAATGCTAGTTTAGGAACTGTATCTTGGATGGCTGAATTGGCTTGTGTTTCGGTTTTAAGGAAATATGTAAATTATGTTACAACATACATGTGGTTGTTGGACTGATTAATTTCATAGAGGGAATTTGGTTGTTTTAATCTTGTAAAAAGCATTATGTAAATATGGTTGAATAAAGGTCTCTTTGTGTTTTTTAAGTATTGATTTCACTAATGAATTTCCAAGTATTTGTGGAATAAAAAGCTTTTGCAGCAGCTGGATTTGTGTCGTAATGGCCACTGGCCAGATATTATGTATTATGTTGTAAAACATGTTTTATAAATGATTTTGATCAAAAATCTTTGGTTTGCTCTTAGTGATTAGTACTGGTAATTGAATTTAAGTATTGACATTTGTGCTATAGCACCTTATCTTGTCTTATCTTACCTTATCTAATATAGCAACATGATTTCATGTGGTTTATGAAGCTAAGTTACCCTTTGTGGAAACCACTGTAATGACTTCAAAACCACTGCAATAGCTGAACACCATTGTAATAACTGTTTTATAACAATGATGATGATGATGATGGTGATGATGATGATGATGATGATGATGATGATGATGATGATGATGATGATGATGATGATGATAATGGTAATGATATTTTTTTCTCTTGCAGAGAAATCTGGCCAAGCATGTGACCGTAATGGCCAAATCCTGTTGTGTTTGCGAGACATGGTCAGTACGAATCACATACACCAGCAGGCGGTCAATGCACTGTTGTCTCCAGGGAGCAAGTATGCACATCTGGAAATTCCGCAGCTGTTCAAAGAGTCATTTATTGGAATGGACGACTGAGCGGACGGCTTCGAATTCTTCGCCATTTGGCACGAAATGGCGGACGTTGAGGATACACCGATTGGATTTGGTAATAATTGGAATTTTGGATTTGACTATCGGAGATTACAATTCAAATCTTGAATGCCCGTCAGATGATGCCAAGTGCATTACTAAAATGGCGCGCTATGAGTTCGCTGACGACGACGATGACATCGGTACCTACCGATACTGTACAGTCTACTGGTCTGGTACCATTGTTGTTGAGGATCTGTAACTTCTTAGAGATTCTTACTGAGGTCGGTTGTTTCAACTCCTGTTCAGCTTTATTGAGGTATTGGAGCATACAGAGACTATTTAACCCTTTTGCTGTGTAAGGCCAATATTTTGGCTTCATAACTATTGGTTTTACGGGTCGTTGATGTCAAAGGGTTAAAGCTACCTGATATCTTAAGTTGTGATTGTATGGTTAAATTCTTTGTTGATATGTGATTGTTCAGCATTTTGGCATTATCCAGTTAGAAATCCTGTTTTGACTTTTTTTGTTGATCCATAATTTTGTACATTTCAGAGCATTATTTGAGTGACTAGTAGCTTATATTCCAATCCAACACCCTGGCTCACCGGCCAAATTTGGTCTGCTGCATTACTTTGGGCGGCAGCTGGGGTCATCCCAATAAAAAAATGTTTAAGATAAGGTTTGGCTAAGACTGTTACATCTCAACACGCAAGTTCGTAATGTGCTTGTATTCATCCGTGCAAGTTGTCTCCACACTCACCCATCGTTTAGACACTGTGTGGCCTGTGGTTGACTTGAGTGTGGATGGATGGATGGATGGATGGATGAATTGATGGAAGAGGTAGAGTTGTGGCACTATAGGCCAGTGACCTGCACTGTGGTGAGACAGCTACCTCAGAGTGCAAATGACAGATGCCCCATTCAGAGCAGACTTTCAACTAGTGGATGGAAATTAGGAACAATAATGCTCCACACCTGTATTCCTCACAGTTATCTGCATACTAACTCTCACAGACGCAGGTTGAAAATTCCTAGATTGGCACGCCCCTTGTAGCTGAAACTCTCTGGCTTCATTGTGTACAGCTCGTCCTATGTTAGTAGAACTTTAGGAAAGGCATTTGCAATGCAGAAATAGCACCTCAAGGGCTTTTGCCGCCTCTGGCTCGTGGCTAATCTGCCGCCCCAAATTCATTCATATCAGTTGGCTCATGTCGTCGCTCCAGAAATGTTTACATTTTTGAAAATTTGCCGCCCCTTCTAGAAATTTACTGCCCTCACTGAAAATCCCCAACTCCCTTGACAAGAAAAAAGAGGTCATCGCTTCCAAAATTTGCCGCCCTTGGCTAGAGCCACAATAGCCATTGGGGTGCAACGCCTCTGTACCGGTATACTATATTCTTAATAAATGACATTGTAATTATTCAAAATCGTGGTTTTAAATTCGCGAGTAACATAAAATTGCTGGAAATATCGACTTTCTGTGGAAAGTTTGTTAAACCACTGGTTTAAGCAGATGATTAATTATGTGTACAAATGCATCGTCGTATGTTTGCATACTGTATACGTCTTTGGCGTTGTTCGAATAAAATAAACTTGAACATATTTTATAAAGTAAGAATATTTTGTCTTCTGTGATTCATTGCTGTGTTACTGTTTGATCTCATTAAGCAAGTTGTATTCCGTTATATTGAATGAATGGACATACAAAATTTTGTATGTGGTCCTGTAGCTACCATTGAATTTGGTCTAATAGTTGCCATATGTTCACATTATGCCAAGCAACCTTGTATAAAACATCCTTGTAAATGCATGTCAAATAATTTGTAGAATGTATAGATACGGGAGAAATCTGGGGCCTGTTATATATGTATATATTTGTTGGTTGTATACGCTTGAAGATGTGGTAATATATCTGTTTTTGTGGCATATTGTTGAACGCTATGGATTGTGAGACTAATTACTCGATATTGTTTCTTGTTTGTTTACTATGATTTGAATTTCCATTTCCTCTTGTATTTTAAAGCATGTGCTAATTTCTGTATACAACCTCTCTTGTCATTGATTATTTGTTGTGCCAGATGATTTGCCTACTGTGCTATTTTTCAGCTGCTTTTGATAAAGTGATGTCAATGAACCCATATATAATGCATCGCTCAAGCGTTATCGTGAATTCACTTGCCATGGGTGCTGTTGAAATATTAGTCTAATATTCTTTGAGGTCCTGTGACCAGGATCTAATCTAGGCCGTTTTCGGGGAAATTGCCCTTTTCCCCGGAAATTTCAAATTCCCCGAAATTTTGGCATACTACATGAACTAACAGCAGCCCCCTAGCGGAATTCCCCGGCTTTGTCAGTCCCCCTCCCCCGAGTCCAGGAGTCTAGATTAAACACTGTCTGTGACAATGAAGGCATTGGTTAAAAATCAAATCATGGCATAAAATTGTTCTGTGACTCTCATCGCATCTAGTTTGCTGCTGTGAGGCTTCCTGTCACGCTTGTTTGTAGTGGCGTAGAGTGGGTGGGGAGGGGGAAGATCAGGGGACAGTTACCCCGAGTGCAAAATTCTCGGGGGCCAACAATTTCAAGTGAAAAAAAGAAAGAAACAAGCAATTATAAATCATAAAATAGCCTGACTTATGCCATTCACAAGGAAGAATTGTGAGTACCGGTACTTTCTTGAAATCTATTATTGCAGTGTGGGGAATATGTGATACGAGGACATTTTTTGCTTGTCAAGACATTTTGGCCACTAGTTAAGAGACACAATCTCTCTTTTACCCCAGGCACTGGCAACAGGGGCACAGCAACAGGGGATATATCGGTATATATACCCCTCCAAAAATCAGTATATATAATACAATATATATATATATAACATATAGAAATATATATATATATATAATATGAAAAAGATCACTTGGTTCCAGGCCATTTGCAGTGTCAGGGCCAAAGACATGGAACGATCTACCGATAATTGTGATATCATCCTGTTCTCTGACATCCTTTAAGAAAAAATCTAAAGACTTATTTGTTTAGAAAATCTTATTCTCTTCTGCCTTAGATTGTTTTCCATTCATTATTTGTTTTGATAACTGTTATTTTATTTATATTTATGTTTATTGAACTCTATAAAGTGCCCTTGCTTCTGACATTTTGGTAATATGGCACACAAGAAATTATCAGTTTAATAATAATAATATAATAATAATAATAATAATAATAACAACAATATATGCCCCCAGATTCATCCCCCCAAATCAAATTCCTGGCTACGTCCCTGGATGGCAACCCATGCTACGTCACTGCTGGTTTGCAAAGCAGTGTGGGACTGTGGTGAAATTCTATTATAAATTTGTTCTGCATTTTGTGAACAATCCTAAACATTGCTGTAGAAAATGCTGTCCATGATGATGTTACTCCTAAGATTGTGTTTTCTTTCCATCTTGAGGATCAACTGATGACCCAAAACCTGTTGTGTTCAATTTTCTGGGGGTTGGGGGAATAACTCCTGCTGGCCAACATCAATCCCAGTGGGAATCGCCCTGCTTTCTTGAAAAATTGAACTTTGAAAACCTGTACTTATGTCGTTCTGCTGAAAATATTTCTCTTGGGGAAAAAAGATGTGGGCTGTTTTGTTTTAAGGTTTTAGGTAGCGATAGAGTGCCATGTTGCAGTGTGTTGACAAATGGTCCAAGACTGTTTAATTTTCTAACCATGCAATACAAATTCTTTATTGTTGATCCTGTTGCTTGTTTTATTAATCTAGTTGATGCGGGGTTAAGTTTGTGGCATTCTTTTTTACTTGATATGGCAGCAGTTATTGTTATTATATACAAGCACTTTGGTCGTCAAAGGATTTTCAGATCCATCCTACATATCCATCAGTATCCGTTTTTGTGTTTATTTGCTTATTTGGTGACACTTTAGTATTTATAACGTGTGTGTGTGTGTGTGAGCTCTAGATTTGATGTTCATTTTAGAATTTCCAGGTCTGATGGTGCCAGAAGTACACTTTCAAATGCCCACATGCCCATGACATAAATAGTTACGTCATTCTGTGGAAGTACGTACAAGCACCCAAAGGCTTTGGTGACCGTGTAGTAAGTTGTTACCTCTGCATTCATGCAATTCTTTTATCTGGCATTTAACCAGTGGCGGCTCCAGGATTTGGCAAGTGGGGGGGCCGTTGGGGTGGCAACCTCTAATCACGGGGGCCAACCATTTGTTGTTAGGTATGTAGTATTAAGTATAGGGTCCCAACAGGGGGTCACTGGGAGGGCCAGGCACTCAATAGGGGGGAGGGCACAGGCCCCCCGGGTCTCCCTGTGGAGCTGCCACTGCATTTAACAGATTTGGTGGCTCAAATTGCCCTTCTCATCGAGTGTGTTTAAACCTATAGAAGCCGTTTGTCCAGTTGAACAACTTTTTGCAGAGGTGAGAAGTTTATGCGAATCACTGCTTTTGCTTCACTTGTTAATGAAGCCAACCTTGCCATCAGAAGTAACGTGCTGTTTTTGTTTTGCGTTTTGTAGTCGTTGCTAAAATCTTGTATCCACAAACAGGGTGAAAGACGTCATTACCTCAGTTTGTTTGAATTTCTTCTTCAGACGTGCATATTATTATAACGAGTAGAGTTATTTATTTTAAGTTTGTGTGTTTAGACATGATACACATTTTCTTGTTTATGTATGCAGTGAAGTCTGTGTTTTGTACATTCAGAGGGCTGGTCAATTTTGTGACTTACCGGTATATGGAGTCAATATTAACATATTCCATAGAAGCATTAAATGGGCATAATACAGTTCTTGAAGATAATGTGAAAATATTTTGGTTTGACTTCGTTGTTGATATTAATTTTTTACAGTTGAAATAATTAGTTGGTGTTGCACCATCATTCTCCAGAAAATCATCTGAATAGCAACTATGAAGTTAATGTTTTGGAAATTTTGTTGATGTTTGCTGTTAATTTTCTTTACTTGTGTATTGTTGTGTTTGGTTGAAGACGACTTCGCGAACCGAATCGAACATTAACGGCATTATGTTGTAATGATCTTTTCACCTTTCATGATGACATTCTGTGGTCAAACACACGTTGAGAAATTATTAAGACTTATCAGTAAATTATTGTTGACATTTTTGGTAAAGAGCTGTGAGTAATGATCATGGTTTACAGTTTGACATTTGTTTGTCTTGAACATAGCTGTTATATTTTAACCTTAGTTTGTGATGTGTATGTAATGTTTTTTTTGCTGGATTCATTCTTAATGACTCATCGTAACAATGCCGCAGTTGAAAGCATAATCATTTGACAGCTAAATGCTTAAAATTTCCTTAAGTTTTGCTTTGAAGGTGTACACCAGAGATGGACAAGCTTTGTCTTTAAACGGGCGCATGAAGCCCAATGCTTCATTAGGCGGGCCACAAACAGAAAAAAGCCAGACTGTTTATTATTTTAAGTGGGGAAAAAAATAAGAATTCCGAGTCCGTTTTGGAATCAGAATCCATTATTGCAATGCCATGATACAATGCAATAACTGTGATGGCCTCTTTTTCTCATCAAGACGTTTTGGCGAGAAGTTGGAGGTGCGTGCGATCCTCCTTTTGCCCTGCACTAGGCACTGCCAACCCTTAAATAAAGTGCCATGTTTCCATAATATGATTTCAAATGATCTCACTTTCTCAATTCCTCCTGGGCCGCATGGAATCCAGTGGTGGGCCGCATGTGACCCGTGGGCTATAGTTTGCCCACCCCTGGACTGTGCACAGTTTGTTCTTTTCATGCGTTTGAATGTTGTCTTACTCTTGCTTCATGTGTGTCTTAAGTTTCATCATCTCGACTTTTGTTCTATTAAAGACACGAGTAATTGGATTTCTGTGAATATGGAGAAACTGTGTTCATCACATGTCATAGATTTCATCGTGTATGCTCTTGGTTCGATCTTGAATTTTGATGTGAGGCTGGTGACCTTAGTATTGTTGCGCTATCATGAACTTGATGCTTTGCAGAGTCCACCCGGTGCTTGGTTGGTTGCCCGGTTTAACTTCTTTGACTGCTTTGCTGTAATAAAATTATTAAACAGACTTGTTGTGCTTTGAAGCCTTTTTGCTTCTGGAGTTGTTTCATTGGTAACTTTGTTAAACTCTGTTACTATCATTTTGCTATTTCATATGCATTAGAACATTAGTCGCACTTTCTTGGCTTACCCCTTTGTTTGCTCCCCCGCCGTTTTTGACTGATATTTCCGGCTTTGCCTGGCTCTAATTCAATTTTGATTTGGTGTGCCATCGGATGATGCCCTGGCCATTATGATAGTGGCGCCATAGAAGTTTATTATTGATTGATTGACTTTGTTTTGGTAATATATGTCTGTCAGCAGTAGCTGGACTGTGGTTGGGTATCACCTGCTTTGCCATGACTCTCCCTATAAGGTGAAAGACCACCACGAGTATTTACTCTTGGGACCTCCGTCATGCTCTTAGCTTTTCTATTATTTCTAGTCCTGTCTATAGCTATTCTTGACAACGGGCTTTTGATCCACTCTAATTGTAAGCATTATAAAGGTAAAGGTTGGTCTCGTACTCGAATCCGAGCGCTTGGTTCCGGTGTTTATCTCCGGTCTAGGCAATCAGCGACGTGGGTGGTATAATCCATTAATCTGGGGTAGGTTGCCATTACTTTCCCCAGACCCACGTTTTACCTTGCAGCTTATCGCTGCTCCTCATTTTGCCACCACCCTCTAGCGAGCAAAGCTGAGTCGACCTTAGGGCTCCTGCAGGAATTGAACCCGTGACCTTCTGCTCCATCGCCCAGTGTTGTTACCACTCTTCTAACTTCCCGCATTATACAATTTTTAAATAAAGCAGTGGGGGTCAAAGTACTTCTGACCTTCAGTGAGGTCTTTGTCAACCTATGTGGGTCTAGCCCTGGCATGTTGCACACTGATCGTCTCTTGTGCCCGTGGTGTGTCACTGCTTGGCCTTTCATAAGCACATCAGTCATCTGCTTAGTATTCTATAGAACCTGGTTATTTTGCTGCAAATTTCAGTTTTAATTAAGTAACTAGTATCACTTTTTTTGGTTTTGAGTGCATCACTTGAGTTTCATGACATTCTCGTCTAGTGTATTTGGTTTTGGAACTGCTGTACTACATGCATTTTGGCATGACATGCACTTTGTATAATGTGCCTTACTCTGGCATCGATGCTGTACAGTGTGCCTGTGCATATGGGACTTCAAAGATTTGGCAAAAAATTCTCTATGGAACGTGCCTTTTCATAGCCACTGTGCTTGACTTTTGTAGTTATGTAGAAGGGTATTTTGACAGTATAAATAATTGTAATGATTTCACCGTATATTGACCCATATGTATGTCAGCAGAGGTAATAAGTAATGTGTGCATGTTTAAGTATTTCCATCACGTCATTTTAAAACTCAAGGTTTAATGTATTAGTGTGACAGACAAATTTGTAATTCTCAAGCCTTGAGTGTCTCCAAAAAACTGATAAAAGCTATATTTTCAGCCTCTCAAATGATACTAACGGTATATTATTACTTGTACATACACACACACCCTGCATTGATTTAATGTGGACTTGGGGAAGGACAACTTTTTAGAACTTAATCCTAGGCTTGATGTAGAGGAGAGGATGTTGCATTTAGTGATGATGAAAGACTATAAAGATTTTTAATGTTGTGGTTTATTAAGTTAAGAAGTCACTTTAGGGGCAACAACCATGTTGGTACCTTTTGTGTGTTTAAGGTTCACTGATGTATGTGTGATAGAATTGATGGCTTTAAAACAGTGCCAGGCAACCTTTTTTGATCCCAGGTAACATGATAAAAAAATTTCCACTACAGCACCCCGAATAAAACTGGTATAGTTAGTATAGTAAAAAAACTATAAAATAGTTTAGACTCTAGACTATAGTTAGTATAGAATATATACATTCTATGGATGAAGAAATTCATATTTTTCAAGAAACATATATCATTTGTATTTTTAAGCCAAATTAAGGGTAGGAAATATTATGATAGACACATATTAAAAGTTAAATTTAGGTAAGTAAGGAAGAATCTGCTGGCCACTGCTCACTCTGGAGTGTTATTCTGCATTTCATCAATTTTGTAAAAATTGTTAAAATTCCAAAATTTTTCACAGCATCCTTGAAATCTTTTGCGGCACCCCAGGGTGCCATGGCTCACCGGTTGCCCGACACTGCTTTAAAAGATGTGATTTTTGGTTGTAAACTTAGGGTGGTCTTCTGTTAGAATGCTGCATTAGAATTGTGTGGTAGAAAATATACATGTAGCAACTGTATAAAATGTTTAGTTGCCAAGAAACAATGTTTTGTATGTGTGCTTAATTATAGAGTGATTTAATTAAAAGAGCCAGATTGTTTTGTCATTGCCATGTCTCCTGTATGTTAAGTTTTAAATAACTGTATAAAGAGCACAAGTATAACTGGAACCTTGTGAATAAAACAAGTTCAACAATGAAGAGAATTATGTGCTTGCATATTGTATTGACAGTGACAATATTGCTTTCTATTCTATTGAAACGGGCTGTGACAAGAGTACTAATGAATTGTCTTTTGAGTCTTGTATATTGTAAGATATATTGTATTATTATTGTGTAATATTTGCCAGTTTTAACCTCAGCCAATGCAGATTCTGTAAATAACAAGTTCTGTTTATTATTATAACCATGTCACCACAAAGGAGCTTGGGCCTCTTAATTATTAAACAAAAGTTATTAATGTTTGGCTTTCTTTAGTTTCACTAAAATAAATTTACATTTGATTAACTAATGAAGTTAGCAGGTCATAATAGGTTTTGTGTCTGCCTTAATAATATGAATTGTGAAGAATTTCAACAAAGTTTATTAGATTTTAAGACTCAATAATGTTACTTTAAAGCAGACAAAATTTTGCATGTCAAAAGTAAAAATCAAGTAAGATAAATATCTATTTCACCCGACTTTTAAGCACCGTTGCTTTCAGTAATGAATTAATTAACCTTAAATCCAGACCCTAAGTCTCATATCAAATTCTGGAAGATGTCAACATTTGAAAGGGGAACAAAAACTGGATTGAGCTCGATTTTAAGAAGAATGCTATTTTGTATTAATATATAGTATTATTAAAGCACAAGACATTTTGAATTTTTCAATATTTACCAGTTACATCATAACAATCACATTTAATTAAATTTTTAACCAGCACTGACTGACTAGGCTTTCATTACATGTCACACATTACAATTCAACTTACAATGAAATCCATTGTATAGCAAACCAACCAGAAGTTGACCTTTCTCACCTTAAACACAATATAATGGGCATGCAATTCATTACACCAGTCAGTCAGTTACTAGACAATATCTGTATCACAATTCATTTAATAAACATTACCATATAAAATTCCCCAAAAGCATACAAAGTACAGACAGCCCAGCTTACACAATAAATCACACAGTTTTCTTGCCATGCTTAATACATATTTAAATCTTCCCCTATCTTTAAAACACCATTTAGTCTCGAATTAGTAAAATGATTTTTAAGCCTAATGATTAATCTATATTTCACCCTACACTCTCAAAGCCTTTCTGTCTTTGTTTTATTGCTGAATTTCAAACCGCAAAAACCTCACAACAAATGCCGAAGAGCGATAGTTTGCCGAGTTACCGCAAACAAATTCAAAGCCTCTACCGGTTGGAAAGACACACTCGATTTAAGTTTCAACACGGCTTCATTGCAGAGACAGACCTGCATCAGCCAGTAATGTGCAAACCGATAACACCGTTAAGCCATCAAGAAAAAGTCTAAACACATCAGTTCAAGCTGCACAGTATATAGTTAGCATGCAGTAGTGGAAGTCTTGTCCGCAAAATACGTGCGGCAGTACGCAAAATGGGTCAAAAGAAATACCTAATCACAGATGTTAAAGCACATTAAAATCAAGGCTCAAGTGTATGGAGGACTAAGGAGATAATGACTGACAGCTTTCGAAGTACAACACTTGTCATGTGCCACAGTCAAAAATCCCCTATCAGGCCAGTGGATACTGGTTGGCAGATTCTTAACCTAGAGGCTTTGGAATTTCCAAAATCATTCATTCCCTTATAATTTAGAAATTTAGACACATCAATTTTGAAATACGGCAAGAATGATGAGAGAAAACAGAATTTACCGTATGTCAGAGGACAATATCAATTTGTTTTCATGGATTATATACCGTAAATTATGCTTTTCGCCATTTCTCAAAGTCAAAGATTGACATTTTAGACAAAATTTCAGCCAAAATCAAAAATATCTGCTTTTGTTTTTGATTTACTTTCAATTTTTTATATGCCTTCTAAGTTCGAGGTTTCTCTGCTAATGGGTCCTGGTTGTCCACTGTCCTGCATCTCATCACATTTAAGCCTCTTTAAACAAAACTAGCAATATTAGCTGTTAAACAATATAGCTAACAAATACATTCAAGAATAAAATAAAACTGTGCACTTGCATACAAAATTAAAATCTATCAATCATTCCGCTTCATGAGATGACGAAGTTTATATTAATTTCTATAACTGAAAGGCAAATTTCACCAAAAACTGTGACTTGCATAGACTTATATAAATCTGCATTTGGCATTGGAAAACATTACCAATCATTATTAGAACATTGGAAATATTGGCATTCATCGAGTAAATTTGATAAAACTGACAACCTTCACTTTATCTATGGTCAATTAAAAATAGGTTCATGAACTTCAGACAGTAAGCGCAAATGTCCAATGAAGCAATTAATCCATAAGAAAGGCTATTAGTCAACTCTACTAGCAAAACCTTTTCCACGTACAACTCTGTTTGAATAGAGGGCATCCTAATTCTGTTACCATAGCAACAGTATCAAGCGTACAATGACAAAAATACCAATTCAAACCCCAACAAGTATTTTCTTCACATAATTAAGGTTCTTACGATAACTGGACAAAATAAACAATGAAACATAATTTGCTCCGATCTGATAATTTTCATAACAACTGTGATCCAGACACTAAAAAAAATTCTGGACTATTAACTAAATACTAGACACTGGAATCTTATGAAGTAGGAGACTGTATAAAATCATGAGAAACGAAGATGTTGTTGTCCGTCACATACATTCCCATTTGTCATAATTTTAACTTTTCATGAATCAAAAATTAGTTCCTTCACATTGAAAACTAAACCAAAAGACAAATATACAATCAAATCATTTGCACAGGAATGGTGCTTAACTGTAAATATTTTTAAAAATAAAACTTACATTATAATAATTGAAAAACAGTTCCTGTTCTCTCGGTAAGCAACTTCTTAAAACACACAAATCAGAAAGGATAGAATGATTCATCAAATACTTCACAATTAGAAAGTGTAAAACAACAGTAAAGCAAATCAGGAAGCACCATATATCAGTGTTTCAAAAAAATAGCAAGACAGAAGGAAAAAGATATAGTTAGCAACAGTAATCATAACAATGATAATAAGATAGTGTTGATGATATACCACAATATCCATCACCGAGAATATATCTGCAAACTACAATTTTGTTGTCAGCAACTGATAGCAAATTAGTCACATACAGTGTAAGAAACGTTGAATGTAAAACAAAAATCTCTCCAAGTGATTAAAGAAAGCAAAAAAGCTGAAGGATCTGAGCCATTAATTTTACAATTTCACACAGCATCATCTGCCATAGTTCAATATGCAGGGAGTGGGGCAGGTCAAAGATGATCCCCCCCCAATGGGATAGAAAATTTTGTTTTATTCATCCAACCACAGTTGAGGACTAAATATTGGAGTGGAAGTCTAGTGCTCAAGTCTTTGCTGCATTCTGAAACCCACATTCAGGATTGCCAATCATTAGTACAGAACTTAAGTGTACAGAACTTAGACCAAAGAATACAGACACAATTTTAAATTTTATAAACATCAATTCTGCTAAAAAAAAGACCCAAGAACAACAAAACCTACCCTGTTCCAGTAAAAAATAGGTTTCCAATAGTCAACATGTTGTAATGGAAGCAACCTCAAACATTAAGAAATGTAGAGAAAATACAGACACAATATTAAATTTCGTTAAATTTCAAAATGTCACGATTTTTCAATATAAAAGATTCAAAATGTCATTTACAAGAATAATAAAATAACTGACTGTTGTAACTGTATCTGTGCCTCATTATACAACTGGAAAAGACAGGAACATGATAAGTTAAATAAAAAAGAGCAATGAAAAAGTGATGAACTACCAATAGGTGTCTTACATCAGCAGTATTTTCTTATCGTCACATTAAAGAACTCAAGCACCAGGTCATCCAGTTATTTTTGAAAAAGATAACTTCAAATCCAGGCATCAAGAAAACACATATTCCAGTAGAATAAATGACGCAGAGTCACTTACAACACCTCTGTAGAGTTTCAACAACTTCCGTGCTTTATTGACTTGTCTTCTACAAACTTTTCTGTTGAGATAGGCTGCTTTTTATAGGACTCGCCGCCATATTCTTAAGGCGGTGAATTCATTCCAGACTTTCAAGATCACCATCATACATTCATCATTGACATCCCAATTATGCAAAAGTGGCTTTCACTTTGGCCTTGGCTATTCTACGGCGCTATAGAAGTTGTCTCAAATACATAGAAAATCTGCGAACTCAATACAATTAATCTTACAAAACAACTCTCAGAGATGCCGGGTAATTTAAGGTCTCCTGTTTCAGCAGTAAAAGTTTTGAAACACAAGGCAAGAGACCATCTTAGCCACAAAATTACACAATTTGATCGAAATGGAAGGAATTGCATCTGTATCCAGTATACTTCAAACTGAAAAAATATCATAAAGAAACTATTTTCATTAGCAGATGCACCTTTCTAAAATCCTCACAGATTTCTTGCAACGCTTGGAAATAAATTGGCAACACCTTGAAATTCCTCTGGCCCCAATGCAACCAATGGAAACACTTGGCTTGCAAGACTAATTGAAGAGAAGTCAGGCAAGGACACGAAGAAACAACCGAGAAAAACAAAATGCTTGGAAGTTGAAGGCACAATATATGTTTGTAATCAACTAAAAGGAGAAACACAACTGCTGAGTTATTTTCACTGAGGACCAGAGCAAAACTAAATTCCAAACCCCAATAATGCCAAAAAGCCAACAGCTCATCTGCACCAACTAAACTCAACAGTAGAGGGGAAAATACTTCAAAAGATGAATGTTACTGACTTTATGCAAAACCTTGCATTTCTGCATTTCTTAACATGACACTGGCAAAGTCACCGAGACTGAGCTGAAAAGTGTCGAAAATAAGCACCTAGAAAATCTGTAAAGGATTAGCTGTGACATTCATTCAGTTAGATAAAAGAAAATCGGATATCATTTTTTTTAAACTAAGCAGCAATTAAACGAAAATTTCACGCAAGAACAAAGAAGTGATTAGCTATCACATATAGCAATTAACGAACAAATCCATAAAATAATAATACAGTTACAATAGCAGTCACTGTGATGTGAAAAGTTGAGATTGGCAGGCAAGCCATGTGAAACTTAACAGAACATAAGGATGGATACATTGACAAGGAGAAGCCATTGTGGTTACATTCAGTGCTATGAAATAGCACTTGCAAGTTGCAACTGTCAAAAGACAAATGGAGATAAAAATTATTCATAATCACAGTTTTTATACTAGTTTTAAAGGCACAGAAACTTGCATGTTATGAATATACAGCTGAAACACGAGCTTTTACATGAAGCATTCTGAAATAGTCTTTTAACAGAGAGAACAATGTGAACTAGATTTATTAAAAACCGTTAAAAATCAATCAAAAATGCACGATACCTTTTTCTTTAATATTAAACCTGATTTTAATAAGAGTTTCGTAATTAAGTTTTAGAATACAAAATAAAGTAGGAAAATCCGTTATCATAATCATTGCAAGTCATAACATACCTGTTAACTACTCAAACCAAAAAACCCTAAACGAAAACTTAACCAACCATCAACAAGAAATTACTTGGAAGTGTTACAAGATGACCCTGGAATGTGGTCTCTTAAAAAGAAGGAGAATCACACAGACTTAAAGTTCAATGAAACGAGCGGGAGATGATCGACACAAAACAAAATTCTAAGTCCTGAGCTTCAAATCAGATAAAGAGATTTCGTGAAAAAAGTTCACTGTCGGTGGCAATACGACACCGTTATTTCTTTAACTTCTCGACACATGGCAAATAAGAATATCTACAAAAAAGATACAAAATATTCAGTTATCGAAGGGCCCCGAAAGAAAAGATGAACCACGCACCGTTTTTATAAACCCATTCATCACAATGTCAGCAGATTGTGAATCTCTAAACCTCATAAACTCTCAATCAGCCATCCAAGTCATTTTCACTCCCTAATCAATCAACCAATCTCCTAAGTTAACAGTTTTCAAACGATGTTATTATTATTATTATTATTATTATTATTATTATTATTATTATCTGATAATTTATAGAGCCCTATAACAAGGCATAAGCCTAAATCAAGAGTGCTTTACAATAATGATGTTGCTGAAATTGTCAAATTTTCACGCTCTCATGCACACCGCAAATTCAAACAGAAGTAATTGACAAACAACTGCCAATTATATTACAATAAATAGCATATCAAAGAACTGCCAAAACTCTTTTGAGGCGGAATTATTCCTACACTATGTCTTAAATGTCGACAAAAGTCGACATCTGCCCTGAACGAGTTAATGATACTTAAAGTTTATATCTGTGAATATTTTGCTTCAAATTAGCCTGTACTCCTTGTCTACAGGATATCAAGTACAAAAATATGAACTGCCAACACATATAGGCATTGAATGGTTTGTAGAATGCGAAAGGATTTATAATGTTAGACTAGAAAGATGCTCGCTTCGCTCGCTCGCAGTGCAGGATAATACTAATCCAATACCTATACCTAATGCCTAATCATTGAATTCATGCTGAACAACATTTCAATGATCGCCACCTAGCCAAGCTCTGCGCCACGTAATAATTAGGCCTATGTACGTTAAAATCACGCAACTGTGGCCATTTGTGACACTGTACACGTATTTTTTGTGTACGTTAAAATGTACGTTAAAATTGCGCAACACCTATACCTAATACCCAATCATTGAATTCATGCTGAACAACATTTCAATGATCGCCACCTAGCCAAGCTCTGCGCCACGTAATAATTAGGCCTATGTACGTTAAAATCACGCAACTGTGGCCATTTGTGACGCTTGTACACGTATTTTTTGTGTACACGTATTTTTGTGTAACGTTAAAATGTACGTTAAAATTGCGCAACGACCTCAGGCTGCGAACAATTGTTACCAATAGTAACGTTGTCGCACGCCCAGCCCTCTGACGCTGCAATGACTCGACTAAACCGTGTTAAACTACGATTCTATGAACAATTGTTACCAATAGCAACGTCGTCTTCGAACATTGTCCACCAACGATCGCGACGACTAAACCGGACCTAAACCGTAAGGACTAAACCAATAGTCAACGTCAACGCCGCCCACCAACGCATCGCGACGTAAGGACTAAACGGTCTAAACTGTCTACCAACAGTCAACCAATCAGAATGCTTGAAGGTAACAGAGAGACATACAGATAAGGATCTTAATATTATAGATGGGCAATCCTTTTGCAATGAAGTTTTTCAGCTGCTCAGAGCACAATCAAAGTAACTGAAAATATTTCCCGCAGTAAACCAATTCACAATTGAATGGCTGAGTGGAATAAGGAGGTAACTGTATCCGACCCCCCAATGGTTTGAGTATCAATAACAATAAGAGGGGTAACTGCATTTACTTCCTTATTTCACCGGACCCTTCAACTGATATTTTCACCACTAAAGGGGTATTTGCATTTATTTCCTTATTCCTCTGGGCCCTTCAATTGACAACCTCACCATTAAGGTGGTGACTGCATTTAACTCCTTATTCCACCCAACCATTCAATTTCAGGAAACTAACCTACAATTAAATTTCTGAATTCTGACGCATCAAGATATTTGCAAATATTCTCAAACATCTTAAGAAGCCCTTTAGATGACTGCATGATAAAACTGTAACAAAACTGACGACAATTTTTTCTCATGGCAATTTTTACCACAGAAACACTTCTTAACCCCTTAACTGGGCAACTATTTGTAACTCAATGTAAAATGGACGAACGTTACTCGGAGCACCCAGTTAAGGGGTTAACAGAAAGTACCCACCTTGTCTGAAATTCGACATCATTTTCAGAGAATGGGACACCAGACATTCGTGAATACTTCAGCGATAGCAAAGTCCCTACTTCATCAATGATGCTCAAAGCCTGGTCACAATACAGTTGATAACAAAATATAAAAACACATGTCCAATATATTCACAATTACTTGCATATCGCCTCATTCGTTAAATTTTTATATGTGCTTTTTACCATATCAATATATCACACAAAGTTCCTTTTAAAAAAATATCATTTATATAAAAGAAACTCCCAAAATATGAAGCCTGAATCCCTGGAAATACATATAGTGAAAATATTAAAATATAAGAAAATTTGCCAATACACATTAATGATGTTTAAAGTATTAAAAATTACATTTATGAAATATTGCAATCACTTGGCATTCTCTATAAACCAAAAAATTAATACAATCTTTAACTAATACTCAAGGGCAACAGAGAAAAGAAATTGCAATTCTCGTGAAAACAGAATTCCAAAAATTAAATTTGTCAATATCAAGTACAATTTCTAAAAATAGGAATGACTATACACTAAAAAAAATTACACAGACTTCAAAATCTGAATATTTTCGGGCACACCAAAAAAATTTAATACGGCCGAAATAAGATCAGTAAGTAGGCCAGCGGTGATAAAATGATAAACTAAATTATTTACATGATCAATCATTTCCTTTGTATGGGCAGCCGAGAGACAAAACCTCGCTCTTGACTGAATGATCGGAGTTGCCGGAAAGCCAACGACAACCGTTGCCAAGCCACGTTTCAGACATTCGCGGCTGAATGCTCTGAAAAGAATATATACCACATATACGGTCAATTTCTGTACCGTACAGAAAAAAGCAGTGCACACATTGCACCCTTGTAACAACTTGATATACCCCCAAAAGCACAGACCATCTGTATTTACAACGTCTTTGACATAATCCAGGGCTGGCGAACCCATGGCACGCAGAAAAATGTCACATTATTTAATTACTTTTATTAATCACATTATTTATTTACTTTTATCATGGCATAATATATGCAATACAATTCAAAAATCACACTACATTTCAGGTATAAAGTCAGCCCATTTAGTGTTGGTTGGGACTTCACCTACATAACTACATCATTGGTTGGCCCACTTGGCATGCAACAATATTTTTCTATTTCAAATTGAAAATATTGGCACGCAATCTGAAGAAGGTTCACCGCCCCTGATATAACCATATGTAAGCTTGCCAATGCTAACTGCACAGCACTCTCTCTCTCTCTTTCTCTCTCTCTCTCTCTCTCTCTCTCTCTGTCTCTCTCTCTCTCTCTCTCTCTCTCTCTCTCTCAATCAATCAATCAATCTCAAATGTTCTCTATCTTTTATCTCTCAGAAATTCTCTCAAGAGTCTCTCTCAATCAATCAATCAAATGTTGAACAATTAGCCATTAGATGTTTTTATCAATTTCATTAGATGAAATTGTCCCAAGAGTCCATCAATTAGCCATTAGATGATACAATATGATCAATTAGCCATTAGATGATACAATATGTCCTGCTAGAGATAAAAACATGAACAAAGGTCATCAGCAAGCTCTTCACAGAGAACTACATGTTTCCTGTCAATTACGTACTTTATCATTCAGTCGTAACAAACTGTAAAGACTGATGGACTACGGTACTTCAGAAACAAATGCACAGCTGTTGCAATGTCGAACTGACTTACACCAATATCGATCATCAACATCAATACAAATTATTTTTAAAAACTAGGCTGACAGAACTGAAAACACATGTACACTTAAAAAATAATACAAACTCAGTGCATACAACTGCATTGAACACACACGCGCACACACACACAAACACAACTAATACATGCAGCTAAACATACGCAATTTTTCCAGGACAGAAGAGCAAAAGAGGTACAACAGGTGAGTCCATATTTCCGTATATGATAAAGCCCATCTCGTGAAGACGACGTCGGAAATAACGGCAATTCCAGGCCAGCCGACCAATTCGACGCTTTCCTGTAAATACAAAAAATTCCTAATCCAGCTCGGAAAGAAACAGAAAAATGAAAAATAAAATACAAAATAAACGTAAAAAAATGAAATTCAGTGTAAACAAATAAAACAAGATTCATGGCAGTGATCATATCTACTGTATTTATCTAGCAAATGCGTTAGCTGGTTGCAGCAGCATGACTGGGATCCAGATGTGCCCGGGCTTATTGGTCCCAAACTGCATGGATCTCTCTGCGGGGATTTCACTCAAGGGGAAGGCGACGAGTGTGCAGATGCCATCTTCCCCAGGGGGTACTGATCATGACAACGGACTGTATTATCAAGGACAGATCCTCTAAGGATATGATATGTGGAGGGAATGGAAGGTGGCTTATAGTAACAGCCACTGCTACCACTACCACCGCTGTTCTATGGTCCAACACCGAATTTATGCCCCATGAGTATACAATATCTAGTCATGAATAAATTCCATGTCAGGGAGTTAAATAAACCATAAAAGGAGCACAATAGAAAATTCTAGCTTAATAAAAATCATTAAACTTGTGATGCCCTTAAACCTTAGAGTCAATCAAGTTTGTATGTGTAGTCATTATGTGAGCTCATCGATTTCAACAAAAATCAAATTTGACACATCAATCATCTATCTGGCATCAATTAATCAGTACATTTCACTGTTAAGGTAACCTAGTGGATCAGGAAAATTTTCAGAAGGATGAAATTTAAGTCATTGGTTTCATTGGAGACATCTACTCAAGGAAAAGGTGACTGGTATGCCAATGCCATCTTCCCCAGGGGAGTGATCATGACAATGAACTGTATTATCAAGGACAGATCCTCTAAAGCAGTGCTTTATACAGGCCTCTTAGGAGGGGAGATCCCCTCCCCAAACCTCAAAATTCCCACAAAAATTCCAGCATTTACAAAAATTTTGCATTGAACTGTGAGTCTTTTCCCCTCCAACCAAGTCGACCCCTACCCCCCGAAAATAGCCTCAATTACCCTCCCCTAAAAGACCTAGAGTCTGGATAAAACACTGATCTAAAGATATGGCAAGCGGAGGAAAAGGAAGGCTCTCACTTGCTTAAGCACATAATTTTTCATTAAGAGCAGAGAACAAAAAGGAATGCAGCAGTTTAAGGAAGAGTGTCCAAAAAACAAAGTAGAAGCTAATGGCTGTCAACAGTAACTGTTTTAGTATTTATCAGTCACACTGAAAGCATAGGACTAATCAATGTCTGCAAGCAAAGAATATTCTCGAAATTAGAAAAAAAAAAATTGGCAGAAATATAATAAAAGAACATTAAAAGCATATATATATATATATATATATATAAAATTTAAAGATATCAACACATGAAATACCTAGCAATAGTATCACAACAATAGACATGCTTGAGAGGTCATTTCTTTGGAAAGTTGTTTTGAAATATCTGTGAAGAAAATCATCCTTCCAAAGACTGTTCAGAAGAATCAAGATCTGAATGATAGATTGTTCTTTTGAGGACACACAGAAACAGATCGCAATAGAAGATACAACAGATACATTAAGATGAATCTAACTGAGATGCCTTGGATATGCTGCTGAGCTGAAATAACCGATGACAACAGTCTTCAAAAAAGGCAGGAAAACAACTGTGTGGGCGACACTGCATGACCTGAGTCGAAGTAATAAAAGAGATATGGATAGATAAAAGAACGGCATACCCATGAAGATAAACTGTGAGAAAGGCCAATAACTGGGCCAGGATAAAAATCGAAACACTACAATATGTCTTGAGCCTTGGTTCCCAACTGTGTGTGTGTGTGTGTGTGTGTGTGTGTGTGTGTGTGTGTGTGTGTGTGTGTGTGTGTGTGTGTGTGTGTGTGTGTGTGTACACCTGCTTAAGAACATAAGAGGAGTGAAACAGATTTTCAAACTACCAACCAATCATATCGATTGGAATTTGCAACTACAGAAAGGGCCAATAATATCCAGGCTTCTAATGATCGAAACTTCTTTCTACAACTGCAAAATATTAAGCTGAAAGACCGTTAACCTTCATCTGTTCCATCAAGACCCATGATGATCGTCATAGACGAAATGATCTGCTGAGCCACTGGGGCTGACATGCTGATGGCGTAGCAGGCACTGTGTGACTTTGTGCGAATGTAATCAATCAGTTTCTAACAAAAAATCAATTAAGTTTAGAATGACAAAAAAATGCGTGAGCATAGCAAGACAACATCGCTGCTGAAACACAAACAACTGCTCTCTTCTTTCTTTCCTTTCGACGTTCCCTATTGGGTTGGACGATGGGTCTGAATGAGTTCCTTCCACTTCTGTCTGTCTCTTGCTGCTCTGGTCAATTGGATGAAGTTCATTTGCATTTCTTCTGCATCCTCTTTTAAGTTTTCTATCCATGTTTTTCTTGGTCTTCCTTTTCTCCTTTTCCCTTCAGCATAGACGTATAGTGCTTTCTTTGGTAGTCTTTCTTCCTTCATTCTTTCAACATGACCAAACCATTTCAGTCTTCATTTCTGTTTCGATTCAAGTATCGTTTCTTTTTGCTGTCTTTTCTCTGATCATTTTATTTTCTATTCATTGTCTTCTACTTACTCATGCACAGTGGCGGTTCCAGAATTTCTTGGTGGGGATGAACTGAATTCATAAGAAGTTGGTGTGGGTGATGAAAAGAGAAGGAAAAATCAATCAACTTTGCCGAAAAAGGCTGACAAAAGGGGAATTTCCCCCTAATTTTACTACACTTTTATCGAAAAATAAGTTGACAAGCATAAAAAGGGTCATCCACAGTTTTCTCCATAGTTTTACTAGACTTTTATCCAAAAATAGGTTTCACAAGCTAAAAAAGTCCGGTGGGGGGATGCATCTCCACTCATCCCCACATGGAACCGCCACTGCTCCTGCAATTTCTCTTAACCTCTTTAGCGTTTGCCTGAGCCCAGCACGCCCAAGATGGCGCGCCTTATATGTTTGCCCGAGTCCAACTCGTCATGAACTTCACAGACCCGTATCTATATGTTTGCCCGAGCTGAGCACGTCAAAAAGCGATCTAGGCATTTATTGACATATTCTGCGTTCAATGGGCGCCGGGAGCCAGTCTATTCCTAAAAATAGAATCAGAGTTGAGGCTGGAAGAGGGGGTCGTTGTTGTTGAAAGATGGCGTCGAGAGAAAGAGGTTAGCGGCGGCTGAAGCTTTGGAGATGGTCATGGAATCGGACGATGATCTCTCTCCGACCAAGACACCGACAATGATGTTATGTGGAGCGGTGACGAGCGGTCCTCGGAAGACGAAAGTTCCGGGGACAGCTGATGATTAACGAGGTGAGGCAGGAGTTCCAATGGGACAATAGAGCATCGGTGGAACCAATGGAGTTCACTGAGGAGTCAGGTATGAAGGTCGACATTCCTCCCACCAAATCCCCATGGATTACTTCAAGTTATTTTTTACCACGGAAATACTTGGGGTAATGCTGTTGGAAACTAACAGGAGGGCAGCACAATTGCAGCAAGTAACCGGCCCAGGCACTCAAGGTTGCTCAAATGGGAGGACGTGGGTATGGATGAGCTGCTAGTTTTCCTGTCTTTGATTATCTACCATGGGACCGATCTACATAATTTTTGAACTGATCTGTTCCAAAGACACCCACCTACAACTGTACTGCTGAACCTAGGGGGGTCACCACTGAAAATATTTTTTATTGACCTTAGAAGAAAATTTTTGGCAGGGGGTCATATTTTGGCCTGTAAAGAGGGGCCAAACCCCCAAATTTTCTTTTTGGGCACGGATGGATGGTAAGTACAATAAAAATGCTAAACAATGATGCAAACCACATCCTTGTAGCTTCTATATAACCTGTTATGTTGTGTGTTTCAGATTTCAGGAATCTCGCTAAAAATCTCAATGCCCCGAACAACGGGTGCTTGGTGTAGAAACATCATAACTCCCCAAATTGGGTCCAATCTTCAAACTTTTTGAACTGATCTGTTCCAAAGACACCCACCTACAACTGTACTGCTGAACCTAGGGGGGTCACCACTGAAAATTTTTTTTTATTGACCTTAGAAGAAAATTTTTGGCAGGGGGTCATATTTTGGCCTGTAGAGTGGGCCAAACCCCCAAATTTTCTTTTTTGGCACGGATGGATGGTAAGTACAATAAAAATGCTAAACAATGATGCAAACCACATCCTTGTAGCTTCTATATAGACTGAAATATAGTAAGTTTAAAAAGTACATGTTCACAGTTCAAATGAACGCTTTCCCCCAAAATTAATTACACAAATTGGTAACGTCTTGGAAAATTTTATTACACGCTAAAGGGGTTAACCAGATCATTTCTGCAGTCATTAAAAACTGCTACAATGACACAACATCTGATTCTAGCAAATAAAGTGCATCTCGTCCAGATGTTAGCAACACCTAACTAAGTTTATGCCTTCAAGACATTACGCACAGTAAATGGAAGATATATATATATATATATATATATATATATATATATATATATATATATATATATCAGAACCTTTGAGCCTCCAATATATCCTCGGCCGAACCAAAACTCTTTGTAAATGTGCCCATCATGATATCAATGTCCTTCGGATTGCATGACCAGTAGTCAACGACACCCCGGCCTCTTGGTCCAAGCGCTCCAATGCTGTGCGCTTCATCGAGGTAAAGGTACGCTTTGTACTTCTTCTTGATTCGGATTATTTCAGGCAGTTTAACAATAGACCCTTCCATGCTGAAAAAATGTCAGAATGAAACTGATAAATAAAAACAGCAACAAAAGAATAATCGACATATTTAAAATAAAACATTAAAACAAAATTAAGTAAAATTATTAAAGTACCTCAATTGTACTTTTACTAGGATTTCTGCAACCCTGCTCAAGGTCATATAGAGGTCAGAAGAGTGACTTGGAAATTGCTCCAGACAAATGGTGTGAACCAGCCATGTTGTTGATTGCCTGGGCAAACATGGTGGTCTATTTAGCAATCAATATTAAAGTGATTGCATTCCTGTTGGACAGCTTATGTGATCGAAGACATCCCAATGATCAGCATATGTTTAGCAACTGCTGTGATCATGAATACTAAACCCATCCTCACAGAGATGCTTCTGACCAGGATCCCTGGGTAGAAACTTGTTTACTACTACTACTGCTACTGCTACTGCTGCTGCTGCTACCACTACTACTACTACTACTACTACTACTACTACTACTACTACTACTACTACTACTACTACTACTACTACTACTACTACTACTACTACCTACTACAACTACTACTACTACTGCTACTACTACTACTACTACTACTACTACTACTACTACTACTACACCTACACCATAGTGGCCAAATAACATCATGATAATTTCTAAAGCCCGTGCATAATCACATAATGAATCGACCACCAAAGATTTCATTTCTGAATGCTGAGAAATTGTTTCAATCACTTGGCCTATGTGGGCTGACATGCCATTATTAAATGCACTGATAGACAGTACTGAATATACATCAACAAACCCATGGTGCCATTAATGTATAGAGTTTATAATTTTGTGTCACTGAATCCAGCAGGTGGCAAGATCTCAGAGTTATGTGGCAATTTCACATTAGTGATAAATGACTATCTTTATCTTACACATTCTCAATTGTTGTTCTGTTCTCCACATATGACCTTGACCAAAGTAATAAACAACGATATAAAATTTAAAGAAGCACCATTGCTCAGAGATACTACTGTTGATAGATTAGGTTACATAGATTAGGTTACTATCTGACAAGCCAAATGACCTTGAACCAAATCTAGAATTGGATCAATGATGTGTTTGGTCATTTCCTAACAGCAGCAGAGCAATCTATGTGGGGTGTGTGCACACATGCAAGTGTGTGTGTGTGTGTGTGTTGCGTGTGTGTGCTCGTGAGATGACACGATCCCCAACTTTGACTCACATCACTCGCATCTCTTAGCACAAATTACGCAGCACAGAACTGCTGGATTGCTAGAACTCCGAAAACAAGCTCGCTAAGTTCATTCCGCAGTACAATCTGAGCATTGGTTTCGGCACTGATCTCTGGTCGCCCAGGCAATCAACAGTATGGGTGGTTCACACCATTTGTCTGGAGCAATTTCCAAATCACTCTCCTGACCTCTATATGACCTTTACAGATCACAACAATGAGTTCAAACTACAGGAAAACTCAGTCAACACAGACTTCTGCAGATCAGAAAAAACTATCCATATTAACCAAAGTCCACAAGTTCTCATTATATGAGTTACCAAATCTTACAAAGTCCCTGATCTGTCCAACTAAAATTATCTGTATTAACTAAGTCATACATAAAAGTGGGCGGGAAGTTAGTAGAGTGGTAACAGCGTTGGACAATGGAGCAGAAGGTCGCGGGTTCAACTCCCGCGGGAGCCCTAAGGTCGGATTAATCCGCTACTCATTTGCCATCTGGCGATGGCAAATGAGTAGCGGATTAATCCGCGAAGTAAACAGGCACGTTGCATGAGAACACTGGCCCCGTATCATGTAACCTTGCACCAGTCGCCTGGCTGAGGGCCTTGGTAACGGAGATCAGCGCCGCCCTATGAGCCTTGAGGTTAGCCTTGAGTGCTCGGGAAGGACTTTACTTTTTTACTTTTTATACATAAAAGTGACTTTACTATGTTACTCATCACACCCAATAAATGGTTAGCTGGCTAGATCCTATTTCACAACATTAACTACTAACCATGCTTGAATATGCTTAACTTTGGCAATCTCATATCTGGTTTCTATGCAGTGTTAGTATAATGGTACCTTACATTTTCTTGGTAGACCACTCCCTGAAGACTCCTCTGGCTACGGGTGGAAACCAAAGCTTGCAAAGTTTTTGGCCCCTTGCCCCTTTCACTATTCTCCTCCTCCCTTCCCACCTTCCCATTCCCTCTCCCCTCACCCCTTTAACCCATCCATCCTTTCCCTTCCCCTTTAACCACCTCCTCATTCCCCCTTCCCCCATTGGAGTTTATTTGCCAGAACCAGTGCTTGCACATGGACAATTATATGCTGCCTTAAGCAGACATCATAACCATGAAAATTTAAACAGCTCTCTTTGGAGCCGTAAGCCCAACCATAGCTGTATGCTCTTTTCAGAGACACAGCCCCCCCGTTGCAGACGAAGCTCCGCATTGAGGTCATAGCCCCATGGATAATTGTAGGTTGCCGTAAGCAGATGTCATTACCATGAAAATTTAAAAGTACCCATTAACAATTCTCTCTATCAAGGACAAATTTTAAATGAATCACATAATCACCAAAAAATTTTGTTATTCGTGAATGACTAAATTACAAATTAAATAGTTCAGGTGACATTTTTAATGTTTTAAAATATCATTATTAATGAATTATTGTAATATAAAAATAAAATTGTTCAAAAATAAAACCAACGTCAAACTCCCCCATCACTTTTGACAGACAAACAGGTACGGTAGTCCACAATAATTCTATTACTGTTAAATGAATATGAAATACCTGTAAACACCTTCGACAATTATAAGGATCTTCTTCCACGGCCGGTGTGTATGAGGCTGTCCGTCAACAACAGCATCTCTGATCTTCCCTTCAAGATCTTTCATATCTGAAAGAAGACAAACTCACAATTTACAACCAAACTCAGTGGAACCACTGTGCTGTACCCCACTGCCTCAAGCTGTTTCATAAACTGAAAATGAGTGCATAATTTTCAGCAGATAAGGCATACCATCATCATCATCATCATCATCATCATCATCATCATCATCATCATCATCCAGCTCCATGGGTGCTGTACCTATAGAGGTGCCCACGACAGCCTGATTCACAATTTGTCTGGTATAAGCCTATAAGGCATGAGTGCATAATTTTCAGCAGATAAGGCATACCATCATCATCATCATCATCATCATCATCATCATCATCATCATCATCATCATCATCATAATCATCATCATCATCATCATCATCCAGCTCCATGGGTGCTGTACCTATAGAGGTGCCCACGACAGCCTGATTCACAATTTGTCTGGTATAAGCCTATAAGGCATACCACACAGAATTAAATGCTATAAGCTATAAGACAAAACTGTAAAACAACTATACTGTATGTATGTATGTATGTATGTATGTGTGTGTGTGTGTGTGTGTGTGTGTGTGTGTGTGTGTGTGTGTGTGTGTGTGTGTGTAACAGATTCACAGCATCTGATGTGCTTTACCATTGTGCCTGAAAGTCTTAATCTGAGCTCCAGACAATCTTGATCCTAAAACAAGGGAAGAGTGATTCAAGGCATCACTGAGAATCAAACTGCCCTGCAAACAGCAAAACCACCAGTACTCCTTAAGACACTACCACCAGCACATAATACTTCAAGTACTTTGGTAGCCTACATCATCAATTTTCTATGCATATAATCAGAAACTGCATGATTACCGGTATATGCAACCAAGAATGAAGCAGTTGTGCACTTGTCAAAACAAAATTAATTACATAGCATCAATGCACAAAAATGAGATACTTCTGCAATTCAATTTAGAATAATATTTATTATTAAACAATAAAGTTTTGCAACATATCCTCTAACATATTTACTAGGCACCTCTTGGTGGGAATTATGTTTCCCTGTTGGTATCCTACTATTCTTAGTTCCATTATATGTATTATTCTTATTAGCTAAATTAGCTGTTATTTTTATATAATTTCATGTTTTGTTATAAAATGTAATGCAAGGTATTAGAAATAAAATTTCAAACTTTCAATTAAAACAACATGAACAACTTGCTAATAGATATAGGCTCACTAATTCTGTCAACCCCAAATTTTATGTCTCCAAGGAATGCATACACAGTACATAATAAAGGTCAGTTTTGCTCGTGAACACAGTAATTTGTGAAAAAATCTCTAGAATACACCCAGGCAGTGTACATAAACTCATAACAGTGAATAAATACAAAATTTAAACAACCATACTCAAAATATGTACACTGTGTACAGTGCTCAAGGACTTGGACGTTCAGTACACAAACACCATAAGAATAGTTTGAACCAATCAGCAAACAATCCCCGTGGATAGAGAGAGTCAGAATAGGCTGATGCAGTCTATTCAAATTGGGTTGAATCAACATTCAGCTAGCCATACTAAACAGATACTCAGGTAAAATCAAGGCCCCAAAAATTTCACATATTCAATTTAAAATACAAGCCCGCCCCACTGTCTCAGGCAGGAGGGACATTAACATTAACCCACCAGACAAGTCTGAGCAGAGGTCGGCACTTGTTTGCTGCAAGCCGTCTGAAAATAGGACCACAAAATATATAGGCTGTCAAAAGTGCACATGCACTTTTGCATAGCCTAATAGGCAAGTGTGTGCGGCAGGTTTGAGAGCAGAGCGATCCGATCACAATAGATCACAATACCAATAAATCACCATAGATCACAATACCAATAAATCACCATGTGAGTCAGCGCATTGATAATAACCTTGCCAACAAGGGTTGGTATGTTCATTGAATTGGTAGCAAAGCCCATTCCAAAGGCAATGGCCGACTCCACTCCTAGGAACTCAGCCACAAGCTTTTCCAGTTCCAGGTGTATTTCAAAACCGCCTGCACATGAAATACCAAAACAATGAAAAGCACAAGGAAGCTATAGGATGTCTCTCCTTAGACCGGGTACAGGACATTCTCCCCCCCTCGGTACACCCTTTGAAATGACACTGCCGGACATAACCCCCTCTATGGGCTTTGACGAAAAGCAGTGTATTGCACCCGTAGGGGGTCATATAATCATTACCCACACCAAAAACCAGACCCTAAACACTAACCCTAAACTAAATGATACTGACGGCAAAATTAAAATCTATGATATTGATTTACGTTGTTCATTACTTCTTTGCCGAGAGGGGAATATGTCTGGGAGAGATAATGTCCGGGGAGATCATGTCCAGGGGGAGAATGTCGGCGCCCGTCTTAGACCACATTACTGATAAAATACACACATGCCAGCACGCAACACAGATTATACATAATAGCTAAAAAAGCGTAGAACTGCATTTGCTAATGATAGAGCTGACCTATTTCGTGGCGACTGCTGCAGACACCGACGCCCCAATCTCTTGTTGATTTCTCAGCATTGTCAGCACAGGGTCCTTCGGACTGTGCAAAGCCCAGGTAGTTATAAGATCCCATGTTCATCGCACGTACCTTTTTACCCGTGAAGCTGGGAAATCAACATACAACATCTGTTTTTAAGCAGATTTGGAATAGGCATCAAATAAATCTGTCCAATGCTTTATACGATGAATGCTTCAACAGGATCTTGGCATGTTAAAGAAGTCCAGAGACACTACAGCCTTCTTTATTTAGAATCAACAATAACAGAGATAATTATAATTATAAAAATTATTGTGAGGACGGTAGTGATGATGATGATGAGCAGCAATGATGCGGCTTGCCTGCCATTTACACCACCATGGATCACAAGACATCTAATTCATGGTAACAAACAATTAGGGGCCATCCACAAATGACGTAATGCACTTGGGGGTTCAAACATTTGTGATGATGTGTGGCGACGGGGGGGAGGAGAGAGTTTCCAGAAATGTGATGCCCCATAATACTAAATATTTGTATTAATACTACAACGCTATGTTACCGCAAAATTGAATGTATTTTACACTTATAATTATTATACACTTAATTTTTTAAAAAGAATTTGAAATATTCTGAATATTGTTTCAACTATAATAATTATAATGAATATTTTCTAACGAAACGTTAATTTTGACATTTGAAAGATGACAAGAAGGGTTAACGCATTGTGACGTCATATTTGAGGGGTCTGACTTTTTGTGATGACATGTGACAAAGTGGGGTCAAAAACTGCCAAAAATTGCATTACGTCATTTATGGATGGCCCCTTACAAGGCAACATAAGGTCTGAAAGCTCAGTTCTTGAAGGTCTTGGTCCTGTTCTGGCCCCAGGCTGAAAGAATCTTGGTCTTGAAAATTCAAGTCTTGGTCTTGAAACTTACAAGTTATGACTGTAGGAACTTCAATCTTTGTCTTGAGTGCGATCTTTTTGGTCTTGGTCTTGCGCTAGGCAGAGTGACTGTGGCTCTAGGAAGTGTGCAGCTGTGCTGCTGTAAATAAGTCTGTTCCAGATTATGGATGAATCTTACCAGAGTGATAATATTTTTACAGGCCTGCAATATTTTTACAGGCCAGGCCTGCAGGCTTATTAAGCATTTAATCTTTAAATTTTAAGATGTCATCCTGCTCTTGAACTGCTTAAATATACACTTCTTAACCCCTTAACTGGGGACCCCGGATATATCCGTCCATTTTACATTGAGTTACAGTTAAATACCCAGTTAAGTATATGGACAAACAATAAATAATTTAAGGTTTGCAGATGACATAGATGTGATAACAACAAAAGCAGATCATCTACAAACATTAACCAATGAAATAAGCAAGGCCGGAGAAGAAATGGGGCTAAAAATAAATACACAGAAAACTAAAGCAATGGTCATGGGGAACAAGAAGGGGAAAGTTAATCTAAAACTAAAGGATTATTATTATTATTATTATACAACGTAAAGATTTATGTGGCAACTAATACAGTGACTGCGTGGACACATTACAAATTATAAATTACAATAGCTCATGCGAAATAGCCAAGTTTTAAGATTCTTCTTGAAGGTGTCTGGCGTTAGGGAGAGTTGAACTGAAGAAGGCAGGCGGTTCCATGCCCTTGCAGCAGTCACGGGAAAGGCACGATCGCCTACAGTACGAAGGCGCATCAACGGAACAACCAGAGAAGCGGTTCCAGCAGATCTCAGGCGACGCCGACCTACCTGATCTGCGACTCGTGCTAATTCTGTCGCTAGGTACTCTGGCCCTATACCGTTCAGGCAGCGATAAGCCAGCGTTGCCAACTTAAACTGAATCCGCTCCGGCATTGATAGCCAGTGTAAGTCTCGTAGATGCGGTGTTACATGTTCACGAGAAGGGACCTGGAAGATTAACCTCGCCACTGTGTTCAATACGACCTGGAGATGGTCCAGCAGGTGTTGCGGTGATCCGGCGAGTGTCACGTTCCCGTAGTCTAGTTTGGTCAGCACCAATGATGAAACCAGTGACTTGAGGGCGGTGACTGACACTGATCTTCGTACACTTCTGATCAGCCGGAGTGCGTTGAAGCAGCTGGCAATTATCTTCGAGACATGGGTCCTCATCGATAATGTGCTATCGATGTGGATCCCGAGATTCCGGACAGACAACACTGGTTGTACCTCAAGTCCATCGATGCTGATACAGGTCGTCGGTGTCAAGTGTTTCTGACGCTCAGAGGTGATCCATAATACTTCAGTCTTAGCAGCATTGAGTTGAGGCTGATGTGACTTCAGCCACCTGGTCACCTCGACCAGGCACCTAGTGACACGCTGCTGGAGCAGATGAACTGCTGCAGGAGGGCTGCTTCCATATACTTGCGTGTCGTCAGCATAGAGGTGTGCTTGGAGCCCGAACCGTTGGACAATGCTTATCAGGTCGGCGACGTAGAGCGCGAAGAGAATAGGCCCTAGTACGGAGCCTTGGGGAACTCCACGTACTACACAGGTCGGCGATGAAAGGATGAAATAATAGAACAAGTACCAAAATTCGTATACCTAGGATCAGTACTGACAGAAGATGAACTATGCAAAGAAGACATAATAAGGAGAATTGGACTAGCAAGTGCAGCATTTGGAAAACTTCAGAATTTATGGAAAGACAAACAAATATCATTGAAAACAAAACTAAAGCTATATAATACACTGATCAAACCAATACTATTATATGGATCAGAATGCTGGACCATAAAGAAGAAAGACGAAAGAAGATTAATGACTGCAGAAATGAAATGGTTAAGAGGAATAGCAGGAGTCAGCAGAAAACAAAGAATAAGAAATGAAATGATCAGAGAAAAGACAGAGCAAAAAGAAACAATACTCGAATCAATACAGAAACGAAGACTGAAATGGTTTGGTC
Organism: Metaphire vulgaris; assembly: GCA_018105865.1. NCBI lineage: Eukaryota > Metazoa > Annelida > Clitellata > Crassiclitellata > Megascolecidae > Metaphire > Metaphire vulgaris. The sequence goes on from CM030861.1 coordinate 6,532,854, forward strand.
ATGTTGAAAGAATGAAGGAAGAAAGACTGCCAAAGAAAGCACTATACAACTATGTTGAAGGGAAAAGAAGAAAAGGAAGACCAAGAAAAACATGGATAGAAAACTTAAAAGAGGATGCAGAAGAAATGCAAATGAACTTCATCCAATTGATCAGAGCAGCAAGAGACAGACAGAAGTGGAAAGAACTCATTCAGACCCATCGTCAAACCCAATAGGGAAAGACGGAAGGAAAGAAAGAAGAAGACCCAGTTAATGGGTTAAACTTGGCCTGGCTCTCTTATTGAAACAACTGAGTCTTGACAACAAGTCTGGATAATAATAGTATACAGAGCAACTACCGGATACCGGATACCGGTAGTTTTAGATTTCTTGTATGGCATCAAGTGCATATCCCACTCACATTTCCTCTTCCCAGTCAAACTAACAAAAGCCAAAAACTGCCTACCTGGTAATACTAATTGGCATTACCTTCAATCGGACAACATCAGTCTCTGTAAGAAAACTTAATGCAGTTAGTGACATCATATACGGTAGATTTTGCCCGCTCCTCTGAATTGAACGCTCATAGATCTAACACTAGATTAATTAATATAATATATAATAATAATGTGATATAAAGTGGTTTAGGAGGCTAGGTCAACCTGTGTGAAAACAGATCACAATGATATTACATAGATCACATAATGGAAGCTACAAAAGCAGAATCTGCAAAATTCAAATAAGAAAGCTGCCAAACCTTGTGCACTAATCAGCTCCAACAAGATAATACAGAGTTTACTAGACACCACAGAAAGCAAAAATCTAAATCTGCTTCACTAAAATCCATAACAATTAACAAAACCCAGTATGGCAAGTCAGATATAAGTCAGTTGTGCAGAGTTTTAGATTCCTTGTATGGCATCAAAGTACCTATTCTAGACACTGTAGAATGCAAAATCTAAAACTGCTTTGTAGACCATATCACAGTCCACTTCCGGCCAGTGGTCACGTGAGTGTCAGAAAGGGAACCTAAGGTCATCACCTTAGGTTCCCTTTCTGACACTCAATGACAAGACAATGACAAGGATGACACTCTATGGACTGATCCATCAAGCATACAATGACAACTGAGATGAGATGAAAAATGGTGCATGCAGGAGAACAAGGCAGAAATAAGGAAAGAAAATGGAAAGATGCAGTCTTTCAATGTCCTGCTAATTAACAGTCATGATTACAATTATGGCTTCAGATTTCTAGGCAACAACTCATTAAGTCCCTGATTATGACATTTACAGAGCAGGTTTTTTGAATGTATTGGTAAGGCAGTGTCTATGGTATGTAATCCACAGCTGTTGCTTATGTCAGAGATCACTACAACTAGCTACTCAAATCTTAACATCTGTTTTTCTGGTCCAAAATCCTTCAGCTGCTGCAGAGTGAAGATACTGATAGCTACTCTGATTAAGATAGTTAGATCACTAGACTTTGGCTTGTGAACATCAAAACGAGTAATCAACTAGGAGCTGATGAACCATGTCAACTATAGGTGGATTCATCAGTATTAATTAATGCAATCACTGGTTTGTGATAAAATTTTAGGGATATTGACATTAAGTGTAAGAAATACCTTCAACATATTTAACTCCTAATATGACCAACTGATATAATGTTGACCGTTTGAACCAGGGGTGTCAAAACCATTTCATATATAGCAGGTCACATAAATCTTTGTGGTTGTTGCGGGCCTGATTTGTACATAACATTAACACGAAATACAGTAGGCCTATTACACAAAATAGTATATAAAACAGAGCATTCAAGATTTGTTTTACAAATTTTTATTTCATTTCTATTGTATGTAAAAAGAGTTTTGTATGTGCAAGTTCCGATTTTCATATATGTACTTTTTGAACATGTCTTAAATAAAGTAACTTTACTTAAGCATAAAGTCTTTTTCAAGCATTCAGCCACATACACACGGGCCGGATGAAAAGCTTTCGGGGGCCTTATCTGGCTCGTGGGCCGTATGCTTGACACCCCTGGTTTGAACAGTTCTCAAGTGCAATATTGACCAGGTTTGATGCCATATATCCAAATGCAATTTAAAAAATTAAATGCAAATGTGAATGCCTTTTGTAGAACAGAAGAACACACTGCCAACAGATCAATTCTTTATGGTCAACTAAAACTCTGCAGAGATCCCCTCTATCAAGATAATCATCTCCAGAAAAAGCATCACTGATACTATTGCTTCACTATTCTACAGTAGACTACCGTATATATGCGGTTGACTATACAAATGCATACTGAAAGTCTGAAAATCTGCAGTCTACCATACATTTCACAAGCAGTATTTCCCATTTTACATCTAGTTGCTATTCATTAGGACTTTCAAAGGACAGTTAAAAGAATTTGCTAATCTGCTACTGAAATCACAAACTATCAGATGCAGTTTTGCATCTGAAGGCTAGGGTCATTCAATCAATGACACACAGCAATCAAATCAATCAAATCTAACGGTACATCAGATAAACTTACTGATTGAACTCCACGAGTTTATCTGAAGCAGCTTCGCGTGATTAATTTGATTGCATTGTGTCATTGAATAAATGACTCTTAATTGACAGCAAAAGCCAAAGACAAATCTATAGTAATTTGGAAATTAACTGAGATTATCCTACCATTAAAGAACACACACACACATGTCAAACTAAGTGAATTAGAAATGAGTGCAAATGACCAACATGACCTACTTGAATGTCCAACCATAATCCGGTGACTGACGTTCCATCAGATCAAATTCTGCGCCTGGAACGCTGCAGATCGGACGATTCCAGCAGTCACGAATTCTCCGATACAAGTTGCGGGTGTAGAAGCTCTCAAAGCTCTGGTACAGCGGGACCCAACCCTGAGAGCAAAAACAATCAAAGCAACCAAGAATGTATTTCAAGACTCACAGCCACCGTTCAATGTGCCACACAGTTAGAAGTTTAACATCCAAACGCTCAGTGATGACCCCCTCTTCCCCCCCTCACTCGCCTGGAGAAAGAAATTTTGATAATAAAAGCAGTCCAGTCCTCGGTTTCCTTTTGAAAAATTGATTACACTTGCAGAGCTTACAGAAAGGAACTGACCAAAGCTCGGTCATACGTGTATGACAAAATATGTTAAAAAGCAGGCGTATGAATAAAAGAAATAAAATACGCGTATGATACGTAACTTTCGGTTGTTGATGTTGAGTAGATATATATTTATATTATTACTGCGAAAGTAACAGTTCACGCTTTTAAGGGGTAAGTTGTGTCAAATAACTTTAAAATACAATTAACGGCAATCATATAGAGTACTGTGTTGCAATTTCATGGTTATGTAGGCCTATGGTATCTTTGCTCACGTATGATAGCATATGATAAAGAGTCATATGTTAAAATACGTGCGTATGATAAAAAATATACCGGTAATACATATGCTATGTATGATCGAGCTTTGGAACTGATCTTACTGGCTCAAATCAATGACAACAAAACTTAATTTCTGTAATAATGCTAAAAGATCTCTCTGTTCACAAATAATCAAAATAATTGCAATGTAAATCTTCAATCAAAGGCACGTGCATGTGTGCAAATATCTTACAATCATAAATCAATCAACAAGCATGGAACTCTTCAATCAGATTATATGCACCTCTCACTGCCTTCATTTAAAATGAAAATCACAGCTACAGCTGAAAATCATTGTCTAGCAATCAAAGCAATTACCATTTCTATGGATGCTTAGGTGTATGCTCTACAGTGATGAATATACAGTGGCGGCTCCACAGGGGGGCAGGCCGTGCCCCCTATTGAGTGCCTGCCCCCCTGCTGGGACCCTATAACATAATACTACATACCTAACAACAAATGGTTGGTCCCCCATGATTAGAAGTTGCCCCCCCCCCCACTTGCCAAATCCTGGAGCCGCCACTGTGCATATAAAGCACAAAATTCAGACCAATGTATTCTATCCATGCAAGTATAATGGCATAAAAAGTAGAACAGATAAGATTCATGTCGCGTTCATTTGTGAAACTCAACTTCCTGACTGAAAAATTTCTTCCTGTTTCTAAGTATAACAATGCAAACTTAAGAGTGAGGCACTAAATTTGAGAAAGTCGAAAGTCACACATAATCAAGTCGATTGAAAAGCACTAAAATCTCCAGTGTCTTATTTAGCAAACACAATAAAGCAATAAAGCGCCTGATATTTAATGCAACACAGATCAGAAAGAGCTCCCACACAAACGCTTTTCAGTTGGTTTCATCCATGGTAGCAAATACACACACTGGGATCTGCACTGGGCTCACAAGAGGCAATCTCGGATCAGCCACAAAACTCTCAATTAAAAGTGGCAGACCAGTGCATACACACACACACACACACACACACAAGGACATAGACATGCAGAGAGAGCAGAGAGAGAGAGAGAGAGAGAGAGAGAGAGAGAGAGAGAGAGAGAGAGAACATTTGCTGGACAAAAACACCAGCAACTGCAAAGCTCTATGACTCAGAAATCAATAGGGAAAATGGTGCGCTCTTTCACTAAGTGCCCAACTCCGGATTTCCGCTAACCATCACTGGACATGCCATCTCCTAAGTCCGGCCGTAAATATGACCGACAATTGCAATCTGCAATCAGCATGACAGCCAGAAATACAAACATAAGAAGCCACCGCTACTAACATCCCCTCTGGCCTCAGTAGCATTTTCAAAGGCAATATTGTCAAATGCAGCTCAATGAAGTTTGAATATGAACCCACATTTATTTACATTTTAAAATATCAAGCAGTGTATCTCCAGCAACGGATATGTAGATGATGAAATGTTGTAACCAAATATTGCCTTAACCCCTTAACTGGGAATCCCGGATATATCCGTCCATTTTACATTGAGTTACAGTTAAATACACAGTTAAGGGGTTAAAATCACTTCTGACCAAGACCAGAAAATACTGCAGACTGTTTTCCAGCATTTTCTCACATCTCAAACCATAATCAAGAGAATTGATTGTACCAGTTAGGTTTCTAAAATCCATCTACCGTAAATATAAGGTCCTTCTCTCGAATGGGTCTGACTAGGATGAAATCCAAACAAGGCAGTGGGAAATGGACATTGGATCACTTGTTCCTAACTAATTACAATATATGACAGTAACTATTTTGAGTCCCAGCACATTCAAATTAGAGTCTATACTGAAATGGCATTCCAAGACCATTATACCGTATTTTCGTGTATATAGAACGAATCTTATATGAAATTTTACATACCCAGCACTTTTGGCTCTTCTTATATTCAGGGGCAATGGGGCATCTTATCTAAATTTTTTTTGCATATAAAGAACCGGCACTAAGAAAAAAAATTCACACAGTTAATGACTGTCTATCTAATTATATCTAGACAAATATATGGTAAAATTGTGAATTAAATTTTACATCAGAATGAGATCTATGTTTAGTAGCTGGTTTAAAAATCCTTTATACAGGACATTCTTCACTGGCCTAGCTCAAACAAAACAGTCTTGTCATTTAGCTTTGGATTAACTGATGATGATTTAATAAAACTGCAACATGCTTTTAATACAGTAATAATAGGCACTTTAGTTAACAAAGAAACACTCTATGAAATTAATGAAGTTACATTGGTATATGAGGATAACAGATAAAGTGATATTCTTAAATATTTCTAATGCTATTAACACATATTTTCAAAATATAACCAGTGTGCATTTGTCAATCCATCAAATAAAAGAGTTTAAACAAATGATATTGGGCTTGGGAGTAGTTTTACCATATTTTGAATCATAGATTCATCTCTGAATAGATTCATAGATGATAAGTCATCATCATCATCTTTGCTTTCTGCCAGCTCATCAGCGGCAATAGCTAGACACAAAATGCTTCCAAGAAGTTCTATCTTCTGTCAATCGTCTTCCTTCTACTAATATTGTAATTCCTTTCATGTTCATGTCTTCTCTGATGTTGTCCATCCACTTTTTCCTGGGTCTTCCTCTTCCTTTGTTTCCTTCTATTTGAGTGTAGAGTGCCTTGTGTGGTAGTCTCCTTTCATCCATTCTGTTGACATGCCCATACCATTTTAGACTTTTTTTCTAATTTTGTCGTTTATTGTATCCTTCATGTTGAGACGTTGTCTGATGTCTTCGTTTCTTATTGGATTTTATTATTATTATTAGATATTTCTTATTAGATGATAAGTATAATGGCATAAAAAAGTAGAAAAGATAAGATTCAAGTCGAATTCATTTGTGAAACTCAACTTCCTGACTGAAAAATTTCTTCCTGTTTCTATGTATAAAGTAATGTAACTTATGCCATTATACTTGCATGAATAGAATCATAGAATCATCTCTGAAATTCCTATGATGTCAGACTCAGTTGGTGCATCTTACCGGTATATACATGGGCATTGGGCATCTTATCCATACTGTTTTTTACACAAATTTTCAAAACCTGCGTTTTTATAATTGGGTGCATCTTATGCGCGGGAGTGTATTATATGCGTGAAAATACGGTATTATTGTCATTTATTGATACAAATATCCAAGTCCCCCAAATGATAATTAAAACAAATAAAACATATCAACACAAAAGATAGACTGTGAAATCAGCGTTAGAATACAAGATACTTTTTGAAGTAAGCAGCAGTCATTCTGTTTATCACAGACAGGAATGAAAATCAATACAACCATAGAATGTGATAATGGACAATATGCATCTGTCTGCTGTTATTATAATTCTTAGCAATCCCAAACCATTATAGTTCCTCCAATCAAAGCCTGTCATTAAGTTGCCTATATAAATGTCTTATAAACTGTATGACTTTAAAACAGTAACCTCTTAAAAGCTGCCTTTGGAAATATAGTAGTTCCACTAAACTTCCAATAATTCAAAGCCATATTACAACAACTACTCTCAGAATCCAACAGAATAATTGTGACTGCACATGGACAAATGGTTGGTTCAGCTAACCAGAAGAATGGTGATTATGTACGAAATGTCAAAAAAGTCAAACCCACTGAAAGCAACACCTGGTAATATAACAAATGTCCAACTGTCACTAACCATAAAGAATCTATTTAATATTCTACTTCAGTAAATGTCAGCTGTAATTCATACCACACTTTTAGCCCCCCCCCCTAATCCCGGCTCAAACAGGGTTTGACATAATAACATCTGCACGTGCATAACGAGAATTGATTGTTACACAGAAATATTGTCATAGGTTATAAGTGGCTGCAATCGATAATGTATTCTAAAGCAATTATACAGATTGCATCAGTCAATTAGTCACTGCCAGTTGTTGACACACAGCAATCCCTAATGCACTATTGCACCATAAGTGATGAACAGTCCAATGTCATTAACTCAGTACAATTGCTATCCATATCATATGTACATATATGCAATAACACCATTTCCTCTGGAGGTGAAGTTAATCAATAATATGCATTATGCATACTGCACAGATAAAGAATTTCTACAACAAAGATAGAATCTCTTACTCTGAATACACGAAACAGCCTTTCTTGATTTTTTTACTGATACAATGAGAAACACTTAACTTGTACAATGCAAAAGCAAAGAAAGAACTGTACACATAGCAAGAGAGCTTTTTCCCACTGACTGATAACTGGAATTGACCTAGTCTTTGGTTCAGATTGGAGTGCCACCACATTGATTCCTCGGAGTATTAGAAAGTATTGGAAATTGTACTACAAAAGTGCATAGATGTTATTATTATTATTATTATTATGATTATTATTATTATTATTATTATTATTATTAATTTCTTCTTGCTGCCTTAATCAAATATAAATATGCACCACATTTAATTCAAATGCTCTACTTGGTTAAAAAAAATTTCAATCCAATTATAATGACAAAAAATCACTCATCCAGAAAGTTTCAGGCAGTCAAGGTTCACATCACATAAAACAAGCACACAATAGGGTTCAGCCAACCATTGAATCCCTTGTGAATTATTTAAGTTCAACCTTGCTCTGCTTAAAGCTAGGGCTCCATTAGGGAATATATTGCCGTGGGAGTCCACTACATTGTCCCCGGACATTATGCTATGGATCCTAGGATAAAAAGTATAGCCACACCTATTGTAAACGGCAGGATTGTTGCAACTGGGGTGCTGATATGCACTTTAAAAGCTGCAGTCTCGATTGGAAATAAGTGTCACAAGCGTAGAAAGTTTCAAAGTTTCGGTCAGACCATGGATTCTGTTTCAGAGAGCTAACTATTATTAAGCAAACACATTTTTATGCTGCATAACCATTCAAGTTGACACAAGACCCAGCAGTCAAGCTGGCGATGACCTACTGACCTGGAAGCTGATTGGTTGAACAGGAAAGATATCCGGCTGAATAATTATCCGCCTGAATGGGCAAACCCATATGCCTGGATATGTCTGGGTGGTATTTTTTGTATCAAACAAATATTCTGCAGATATATTTTTAAGTGCAGCACCAACAGTTTAATGCCAGCTTATTATTTACCAGAATATTGTCCAGGTAGCTACCGGTATTCTTTTCTATTCTATTTTACTTGATAATTTATTTAGCGCTATAGCATGGCCAAGGCCAAAGGCAAGAGCGTTTTACAAAAGGCAGTCAAGACGGTACTTAGGGAATATATCCCCTACCCAGAACATATCCCCTGATGGAGTCATGGCTTTAGCCAGTCACAAATTCCTGCCAGAGACCAAAGTATCAGGTCAAATAGCACACCTGAATAACCTGCACAATTTTAGCAAGCCTCGCCCATGCTGGCCTCTCAAGTCCAAATGAAGCATTAAGCACTGGCATGATGTGCCTGAGGGTGTTGACATAAAAGTGCTCATGGGTGGATTGAATATCAGATTAAGAGTGTAATGCTTTTTATAGAAACCTACTTCAGTCTTAATAAACACTGTTGCCATGTTTAAAAGTCAAGGCTAGAACAAGAACTCAATACCCTGCTTAAATAATAATAATAATAATAATAATAATAATAATAATAATAATAATAATCTTTATTCGTGACAAGCACAGCATCAAAAAAATAGTACACAAACAAGGAAAAACACAAATCAACTGAACAAAAACCAAATAAAATCAAACTAATAATAAACTAATAAACTAAGCACAAACTGTACACAGTACAGCCATTAGCACTGCCCATAAGTTCCCTCTCCAGATAATGGTTTGCCAACAAAGGCTCTAAAACAGGGTTTCCAAAACTTTTTGAAACTGCAACCCACTTCAGGGGTTTTGTAACATGCTGTGACCCTGCACACTTAGCATCAACTAAAAATTGAATAAAACCTAATTGTTTTAATATAAGCCTTGTGTGGATTGCAGATATATATATATAGGCCAAAACGTCATAAAACTAAGCCTACTTGGAACTTTGCACGGCAGGCCAGTGACATAACTTTGCCTGATTTAAAGCAGTGTTCCCCAATCTGTGGGTCCTGACCCAAAAGTGGGTCGAAGGGCTCAGTCTAGTGGGTCGTGGATTAGTGCGAAATTATATTCCAAAATATTTTCTAATCAATACCACAATGTCACAAACCTTGAAAGTTGCAAGTAGGTTTAGATTTTAAGAAATGAATAAGCCTCCAATCCTCCATGCACGGCTTAAGCCTATATAAAAATGATTAGTGTCTTATCACATATTAACCGACAATATGTTTATTGTATTGCAGGTCACGGCATATTACAAAGCCACTGAAGTGAGACGCACAGTTGCAAAAGGTTTGGGAAACCCTAGCCTTTAGTATTTTTTAAAATTAATCTTATTCACAATAACGCAAGGAAAGCTTATTCCAACCACTTTGCTCTGAAACTACAATAGCAATAGGCAATCTCTGACTGACAGTTCTTACCATATCAATCTATTGTTTAAGCAATTTTGCCATACTCATGGGATTTCTAAGATGCGTAATAAAGGTATGTTATGGAGAAAAATTTAAAGAGATAATTTTCAAGAAATTTCAATATTTATTTCTCTTCTTTTGTCTTATTTGGCAAAAACCTGAATAATTCTGCTTAATACATTTGCCACATTTTCATTCAAATTGAATCAGAACTTTTGCTTTGCCATTTATTCAAAACTCAGAAGATTCTTTTCAACCAACGTTCGCCAGATGGCCAAATGCTTTTATTATATTACATGCTATGATTTGGGTCATGGCACATTACAAAGCCGCTAAAGTGGGCCACGGTTCCAAAATGTTTGGGATACCCTGATTTAAAGTTTCTTAGGAGGCATTACTGCCTGTGTGAAAGCCACTGGGGTGTTAACGGGTCTTGAACCCGCTCTGTCAACCTAACGTTCCAACGCATAACCCACTCTGCCATCTTCCACCCCAATATTTATGGTGTTGGTTAGGAAATGACATTTTAAAATCTCATTTCAGCTCCATCGTGACCCATTAGACTGGCCTTACTACCCACTTTTCGGTCATGACACAGTTTGGGAAACACTGCTCTAAAAGGCAGCTAGCTGTCCATTTCTGCATCCTCCCTGATCAAAATCTCCCATTGACATACATTCATGCTATCTTCACATGCAATCACATTAAACTGTGTTCTGAACAAGTGAAATGGAGAGCTTTGTGTCAAACTGTCTTTCTTTGAAAGGTGAAGATTACCAGCATAAGTCAAATGAACCCAATTATGAAACCAGCATCTCATATTAAGCTTATCTCTTGCTAGAAGATGGTCACAAACCCACATTTCCATTTAACACCCAAGCCAGCAGAATGAGAGATGAGTAAACAGAGAGTGAATTCTCACAATCAGTTGATTTTACTCAACATAGTTCTTTATAGTTCTTTATAGCAAATCATGTAATGTTCACAGGTCTATTGCAGAAAGATCTTAATATGCCTCTCTAAGACAAATGGTATATGGACATTCTCACCTGGACATAATCCCCCCCGGACATTATCCCCCCCGGACATGGCCCCAAAGAAGTAATAAATCTTTAATTTAAAAGGTACTTATTGGTTATCTGATGCCATGGCTGCCGTCAGTATCCTTTAGGGTTAGTGTTTAGTGTCTGGTTTATGGTGTGGGTAATGATTATAGTCAAAGTCCATAGAGTAAACAAAGGGGGAATTATGTCCGGCTGTGTCATTTCAAAGAGTGTACTGAGGGTGGGGGATAATGTCCGAGGGGGTTATGTCCAGGGAGGAGAATTTCCTACAATCAAGACAAATGACTGCAGGTGGAGTATAACCCTGTGAGTCTTAATCATTAACGGTCCACGGATTTGGCATTAGATATTGCAATTCAGAGAAATAGAGGAAGACAAGCTAAGAGATGGATAGATAATATAAAATAGATAATATAAATAGATAAATATAAAAAATAGATAATATTAAAGAAGATGGCGGAAAACAAAATCTGAAGTTAGAAGAAGCAACACACATGGCAAGAGACAGGAAGACCTGGAGTCATCTCGTATCAAACTCATCGTCATCATAGATGATGGAAGAAAAAGAAGATTGCAATTCAGAAAAAAGAATGCAAAAATCGTCATCCACAAAAAAAAAAGTGTTTTGGCTGAAAAGCAGATGGCAAATACAATTGCAAAGCAGCCGATAAAAAGGCTTCAAGAGAACCAGGGGCATAGCCAGGAATTTGATTTGGGAGGGTATAAATATTTTGGGTGGGTATAAATCTTAACTATAAACTACATAAACCTATAAACCACATATAACCACATGTAAATCACATAAAAAACTTTAAGGTAGACTGATTTGGGGGGGTATATATACCGATATCCCCCCGTCGCTACGCCCCTGAAGAGAACACTCAAACAGATGCTGGTCTATACCACAGTCATATCTTATGAATGCCAACATCAATGGCTATCGTGCCATTATAAAAAAATACAGTAATCATCCATTGGAGAAGTAGGTCATGGCTGTTGCAATCACCCTTTGCCCTTTTGGCCCAAAAATATCCCACTGCATGGAATGAGACAGGGACTCAATGGCGGCCCCATGCATGCACTGCTAAGTCAATAAGCTCATGTTGTTACCCATGAGATCAGTGGCGTAGCCATAATTTTCCGAAGGGGAGGCTTACAACCAACAACCATTCCCGATTTAGAAAATCCTGACCAAACAAAAAAGGTCCTCACCTATTATTTTGCTCGGTTAAGTTAGTTACAGTATAACTACGGTATATGAGTGTGCAGACAGCCCCTGTGCAACTACCGTATATTCATTTTTTGCTCTTTTTTGCTACCTTAAACCCGATTTTGGCACCCCTCCACCCACAGAATAATACTGTGCAATAGAAAAATGTTTGGTTGGCCAGTCAAGGGGGTTTTAAACCCTGAACCCCCTTGGCTACGCCGCTGCATGAGATGGCAAAAGGTGTGCCCACAAGACAAGCATGAGTGCCCATGAGCAGGCTACACAAAGACCTAAGTTACCGGTTGGTGCCATAATGAGGCAGAGTGTACCGGTATGCCCTATACATAAGACTCACATAAAGAAATGCCATAGAAAAATAACAACATGACTGCATGTTGCATTTTAACAGCACCAACAGCTGTCGCTGGGTCAATGGTCAAAGTTGTCACTACACTTACCTGTAGCCATATTGAAGTGACATCCGTGTACACAATTCTGTACAATTCCTAAGCCAAACCTGCTGATATTGTATAAAAATATGTTGGCCAACTATATACAGTTGGCACCAAAGTAGCTAAGTCAAACACAATTATGCTTAAATTATCACAACCTTCCTCAATGCAACAAGGCCAATTAGGAACTAATTACACAAGTACATTATACATAAGTACATGTACATAAGTACATAATTACATACCTCTCATCTACAAAGCAACAAGAAACAGACACAAAGACTTGCCACATCAATCGTATAGCATTGCTTTCTAAAGCTACCATAATAGGCAAGCAAGTAAAAATGGAAATCAAGCATACTCATTTGGATGAAGTTCAATTGCATTTCTTCTGCGTCCTCTTGGAAAACTTCAGAATATATAGAAAGACAAACAAATATCATTGAAAACAAAACTAAAGCTATATAATACACTGATCAAACCAATAGCATTATATGGATCAGAATGCTGGACCATAAAGAAGAAAGATGAAAGAAGATTAATGACTGCAGAAATGAAATGGTTAAGAGGAATAGCAGGAGTAAGCAGAAGACAAAGAATATGAAACAAAATGATCAGAGAAAAGACAGAGCAAAAGAAATGATACTTGAATCAATACCGAAACAAAGACTGAAATGGTTTGGTCATGTTGAAAGAATGAAGGAAGAAATACTACCAAAGAAAGCACTATACGACTATGTTGAAGGGAAAAGGAGAAACGAAAGACCAAGAAAAACATGGACCTAAAAAGAGGACGCAGAAGAAATGCAAATGAGTAGGCGAACAGATAGGCCCTACTTAGAATGGTAAAGATGGGGATATGATCAGATGAAAGTGCAATGACAATTTTCTGTTGGTTGCACCATCTGATTTTGATAAATTAGTCATCACTGAATGTACTGCACTTAATGCAAGATAAATTATACACCTGTAAAGAAAAAGGCTTTCACGCCTACCGCTTTATTTACTACACTCAATACTTGACTATACTCAAGTAGCGTCTATATATCTTTTTCTATGATGTCTGTATATAGGTGAACAGATTGATAAATTGAAATCGGCAAATTCAAGATGCAGTTATCAATATCTTTGCTATTACGCAGCAATGCGTTAGGTCCAGTGCAACCATGACACATAGTACAATCAAGATAGCCTTGAAAATCTTTACAGGGGGCTGCCTCTCCAGCCTGGTCAAAATCAATCAATATATTCTGTATGGGGCTTATCTTAAAGATCTGGTCTATATACACATCAAGCATGACATGAGCTCCATATATTCAATAATCTGACCTTTTCAATGAAAACTCATTTAGAACTGTGTGAAGTACTTCTTAACTGCTCTTCAAGCCTCTTGTAAGTCCCTTATCTAAATCTTGCCCAAAGGCATTTTCCTACAGCAAGCAAAGCTAAGAAAGAGGTACTTAAAGCAGTCTTGCATACTGCTCCCACACTGTACAAGCTGCACAAAAGTGAATCACTTACACTACAGCACTATACTATGCAACAAATCAAGGAGTTAATCTGTAAGATTTTAGCTATCAACAGCTCAGCTATCAACAGATTTTAGCTATCAACGGCTCTCAACAGCTGCTACCCTGAATAAAGAGCTGATACAAAAAATACATATTCACAAGCATGACTGCAAAGCCTTGGTGCTATGGATAATAATTAATTTCATAAGAGATTGCAAACAAAATCTAGAAATATTGTGGGAGATAAACAGTATTAAAGAAATGAAACAACCATGGATTTCAATCCAAAAACAATTAACGACACTAGAATGGTTCAGCCTAACCATATGACAGAGATGGCAATTGACCATGGGCCATATACGGTAGGTTTGATGAAGTCATGCAGCAAATGAAATTTTTGGTTCCCTTTCAGTGACAAATAAATAAATGCAATGTAATTTTTTGGCATCTACTCTACTGCTAATACTTTTGACTCGTACCTAAATTTTGAAGCTCACGAATCGCAATTATCAAAAACCTGTTATTCTCACATTCGGGATCTACAGTAATTTGCTACATCCCTACCTTGATATTGAAACTGCTTCCTCTGTCACCACTTTAATAGTTCACTCTAAATTGTACTGCTGCAACTTGCTGTTTCACAATCTCCTAAAACCTTACATCTGTAAACTTCAATCGATTCAAAATGCTTTAGCCCCATATATCACCAAAATTCTGCCATATTTCACCAATACTCAAATCCCTGCACTGGTTGAAAATAATAGAATTCAATAAATATAAAATAATATCCATGACATACATAATTCACCTCACACATCAAAAACCAGTCTATCTACAAAATCTGAGTGTGCCACAAAATCCTCCTTTCACTCTTTTTCTTATGTCCATCTCCTTCATGCTCTGAATCAATCATCTCTCAAAATTGCAACCTTGCTTTTTCATACGCTTCACCAGAACTTTGGAACTCAATTCCAGCATCCCTCCACTGTCTATACCATAGTCACACAACAAGTTCTCAGACACAATTTCCTTCACTTCAAGCAACATCTCCTCAAGTTTATCAATCTACAGTGTACATTCAAATCATTTCTCTTCAAAAAATCATTTCCTCCATAGCTGTAGTCATGCAATGTCCCAACCACAATGACCCTTTAGATAAAAGAACCCTTCCTCTGGCTAAAGCTATTTATATTTAAAACTACATGCCTAAGAATAAGCAGCTACTGCCGTACTACTTTTGAAAGCACTATAGAATACACAAGATTTTACTTACTTATTTGCTTACTTACTTACTCACTCCATGGTAATGAAGTTAATCTTGATTGCTTGTCATGTTGGTCAAATTTTTATTGGTTTGTTATGTACTATTCCATTTCTGTGTAGTTAAGTGCATGCCTTTATGTTTGACAGATACTCCATTTTCTTTCTTTGACATAACTAACGGCTTTGAAACAATATATTAGAGATAATTAATTGCCAATAACTCATGGGTTACAGGAGTCAAGGTTCAATGGGTCACAAGGTTCATTTTGAGCAACTCCACTACTCTCATGCCATCTCTGTTATGACAACCTGCACTGTTCTGTAGAGTCTACAAGTTCACAAAACCAGGAAATTTTGAACAGACTATCATATCCTGCAACCAGACTCAGGAAGATGAGACATAACAGGTGGCACAAATGCTTACAGGGCATATACCAATTAGGGCTGCCAGTTTAAAGTGATTACATAACCACATCAATCACAAATTTAACTAATTTTTTATATGCTGCATTTTCTTCCATTTTTCTGCATGTGCGATTTCTGCATAAATATGTGGCAATTTTATTCGCATTTTTCGATAAATTTTCTTCACATATATAACACTTTTTGCTATTTTCTAATGTAGGCATAGATTTACAGGAGATCAGCACCTTTTTGGATTATCTTTTTTGCTCACCAGCCTTTCTTTACCAAAATAACATCACACTTTCTGAAAATATGCAAGGTGAAATAGGGACATAAATGGAAAATTTTGAACATAAATGTGAAATTTATACATCCCCACATACTAAGAACCTCTGAGTCCTGCATATTTTCCAAAAACTCCAGGTATTAAACCGACAGTCCTAACAAATCACTCAATTGTCCATGGATACTGCAAGTATAGTGCCTTTGCAAACATTCAGTCAACAATGACGTCAATTGCTATTTGCATGAAAAGATGTCCTCTAGTATACAGCCTATGAAATTTCAGCTTCAAGTTAACTGAGAAATAAATATACATAAAAACAAACAAATCTTTTTCTGAATCGACTGCAAGGTTTCAATTTTGTAATCTACAAAGAGTTGTGGTCTAAAGTCAAGGATCAATTTATCTATTTTATATATTAAAAATGTATATTGTAAAATAAAAACAGACTGCTGTTACTAGGCAGTGCATAGCAATATGTAAGCTTACATAATAAAGAGGAAAAAATGTCTAGAAACATCAGTGAATATGAAACATCACTTCCATATTGTCAATAGAAGTAATACAAGCTATTGACATTGTAAGGACATTAACATCAATCACTGGCAAATTGACTGCTGGCAATAGAAGTCAATCTACATGACATCTCATCAATAGTACATTAGAAACTTGAAGAATGACAGAAAACCAATTATCAAATCAACTTTGAAAAGTTAAAGATCACTACAAGGAAATTAGTTGCGATTTTACCTCGCGCATAGGTTCTGCAGCCATTGGAACCTTTTCGATCTGCCAATTCCTGAGGAAATCTCTAATATGGCCAAAGAGAATGAGAATTCCATAACCGAGATAAGTGAGTATGGCAATCGCCAGTGGAGTCTCCTCAAAAGATTCAAAATGCTTCCTCAATGTCTGGCCGCCTGGTTGCGAACAATTCGCCTAGAAAACAGACCATTACAAATATAAAACACAATGTTAGGAAATTCTGTGAGGCTGTTGTGAGCTTAGGTCAGCAATACAAGACAAGGTAACCAATTACACAACATCAATTAGTTAATCATATAGCAGTAAGTGATCACAGTATTTCACATTATAAAAACAACATAGTCATTGAAGTTTTGTATGATCCATGACATCTCATCAATCGGTTAGTACTTGGATGGGTGACCATCCTGGGATCTAGTCAGTAGTCAACCAAGCTTTTCATTACTTAGACGTTGATAAATTGGTAGCAGCGTTAAGCTGCGAAGGTAAAACATGGGTCTAGAGAAAGCAATGGCAAAACTACTCCAGATTAATGGTGCAAGCCACCTGCATCACTGCTTGCCTAGCACACGGAGATCAGTGCCGGACCCTACGGGGCGCGGACATTCTCCCCTCTGGACATAATCCCCCCGAACATTATCCCCCCGAATGAACAATGTAAATCAATATCATAGACCTTAATTTTAAAAAGGTATTGATCAGTTTCTGATGCCATGGCTGACGTCAGTATCATTTAGGGTTAGTGTTTTGTGTCTGGGTTATGGTGTGGGTAATGAATATATGACCCCGTACGGGTGCAAAACACTGCTTTTAGTCAAAGCCCATAGAGTAAACAAAGGGGGATTATGTCTGGCAGTGTCACTTCAAAGGGTGTACCGGGAGGGGGGATAATGTCCGGGAGGATTATGTCCAGAGGAGAATGTCCTGTACCCAGACCCTACACTCTTTTGAGTATGGGACTACCTTTACCTTTACATATAATCCATGAGATTGTATAATTCCAAAAGAAGTAATTAATATCACTGATCTTCAAAAAACCAGTATGAACCTCAAACATAAGAATAGCCACGAGCAGGTTACAGTGGTCCCCCTATTCAGTCTGTGACCAGTAGTGGGATTTTTGCAAAACCAATTAGCTGTAAATTACAGGTTTTGGCCAGTCATCCAACATCATGCTCCATCAAGGCAGCATCAACTCCCAGTGATACAATAGATGTTTTTCGTCCAGTTTTCTGCTCTTTACAATTTCATCTAACCATCCCATTCGTTGTCTTCCTCTTCTTCTAGGTCTTTCCATTTTCCCCAAGCATAATTACTTTTTCCACAGAGCCTCTGGTCCACATTATATGTCCAAAGTATCTCATCTCTACCCCATCTTTCTGGCTTCTAGTGAAATCTCCTGTCTGGTTTCTTCTATTACTAATATTTTGTTCTTTTTGCTGCCCATCCTATTTTCAACATCTTCCACCAGCACCATTGTTCAAATGCATCTATTCTTCTGTTCTCCATTCTCCAGTCCAGGTCTCAGTGCCATACAGAATAATTGGTCACTTCATCATCATCATGTGTCATCTTACCAGGTTACGGTCAAGTTGTTTCCAAGTGCTGTCTTCAGCAATCCTTTTTAGTCTTCCGTAGTTCTTTTCCTGTATGTGTTCCTTAACGTTGTCCACCCAGTCTCTTCTAGGTCTTCCTCTGGCTCTGTTTCCCTCATATCTGCCCTCTAATAGGACTTTTGCTTGTTCTGTGCTTGAACCCCGCATTAAGTGTCCAGCATACTGAGTTTTCCTGTTTATAATTTCTGTCAGGAGTTGTCTCTTTTCTCCAATTTTCTTTAGTGCCTTTGGTCACTTAGTAATAAATAACATTAAAGTCTTTGAAGTATGCACCCCAGCTCATGATCTAACCAATATTACTCACAATTTCTGGGTCCAGTTCTTCACCACAGATCCTTCTAAGAGAGCTCACAATGTGCCCCTACATCCCCTATAGTTGGGCTAAATGTCCTGTGCAATTGTGCATGTCTGTCTTTGTGTCCATTAGCACTACCTGCCAAACAAGGGGCAGCAGTATGAGCCTCTCTCTATTCAGGCCAAGACTAGTCCAAATATTAGAAAATTTTTATCTAATGGGGCTGAATTATAGCCACATAGCTGTCATATAGTCTCCAAATTTGCCCCAAAGTTCAAGGTTTGAATCTGGTGTTGCCCTATATTTTTGGTGGCTAGGGCTATGCCCCAGACCCTGTAGAAGAGCTAATAATCAATTCATTAGCCTAGCCACAAACTATTCACACAAACACACACACATAATATTCACACAAACTATTCATTATATACAAAGGCTGAATCTACAGTATTCCGGCCTATAGACTGGTCCTGATATTCTGCAAAACTGGTGAGAAACTGTTATACAGTAGTCTGAAAATATGCTCCAAATCTCAAGATAAGAATCTAATATTACCATAAATTTTCCCAGATCTCTTTGGGGAAAGCTCACAACTCCCCAAAGCCCCTATAATCAGAACAGGAATTGTTACCCTGTAGAACCCTGACGCAGTGATCCTAAAGCAGCCTAGTATTTAAAGACATCAAATGATGAATGGCTCCAAACTGCACAGATGATTTTACTAATATCTCAGTGTGAGGCCGTATTCAATACATTAACAGCTTAATGACTATGCATAATTCTGGAAAACAGATCAAAAATTTATTAAGTGGCAGTTGCACGACCTAAAAATCATATCATTTCTAAGTGGGTATGTATTATTGTCAATTAAGGCAGTCTGCATTATGGTATTGATGCTCCCAGTGTTCATAAGCAGACTGAATAGAGCTCTTGGGGGTTACAATCCAAAATAATGAATCTAGGTAAAATCTATAACTATAAACCGTTATATATAATAATTATTTTCTAGTGCTTTGGAATGTAGAAATTTAATGGAAAGTCCACAAAACATTTTCAGAATAGTGTGGAAATCATTAAGAACAGGAAGCCACTGAACCAAGTAGAATATAGAATGTAATCTTCCCATTCTGGCACATATAATAATAATAATAATAATAATAATAATAATAATAATAATAATAATAATAATAATAATAATAATAACTGGATTTTAAGTAGTTTAGTAGGATTTTTCTTGTGTTAAACTTACAAACAAGGTATCAATTATTTCTGCCAGATGCCAGCAACATGTCTAATTCTTGGTGTTTAGGCAGGTAACAATGCTTGATTGATATGGTCCAGGTGACAATGTTGAAAGGTCAAAGACATGAACAAATTTGGGCATAAGACAGTAAAAAGACAACAGCACCATATGCAGCAAGGCAGACACCCACATAGCAAGATGGCGTAAGTTGACCTATAGTCTTAAAATGAGACAAAGTGACCTATTTATGCAACTCAAACAATACCATATCTAAATCTAGATTTCACATTACACCCACATCTTTACAACACAAACACACCCTAAGAGCTATCAAGTGACTATTCAGAAAACAGCGCAGTTAAGCAGTTAAGCAGTTAAGCAGTTAAGCAGTTAAGGAAAACCTACGTCATACAAATTCAATAAAAAAGTCATACAACTGAACCTATTAGGGATTGTAGGACATTCTCCCCTGGATATAATCCCCCGGACATTATCCCCGGTACACCCTTTGAAATGACATGCCGGACATAATCCCCCTTTGTTTACTCTATGGACTTTGACTATAATCATTACCCACACCATAAACCAGACACGAAACACTAGCAATGGAGATCAGCGCTGCCGTATGAGACCATGAGGCTTGGGAAGGACTTTGACTTTTTGACGTTGACAGTAGCAGTACGCCAGTACCAAAGTGAAAGAAAGAAAATGTAAATATTTTATAGCACAACAGAAAAACACCATAGAAAAGTCCATAATGCAGGGGATCACAGAAGGACAAAGAAGCAGAGGAAGACCAAAAACAACCTGGATGAATAACATCACAGAATGAACCTTTATGACAGTACCAGAAGCACATGCAACATGTCAATAAATATTGCAAAAACAAAAATAATGACTAATACCAATATCATCACAGAAATCAAGGTGGAAGGCATAACACTAGAACAGGTAGAATGCTTCATATACCTGAGATGTCAAATAACAAACAATGCAGAATGCAAAATGGAAGTGAAAAAGAGACTAGCCATGGGAACAACAGTAATGATCAAGCTACCGGTAACTAAACTATGGAAAAACAAATCAATAAGCACTACCACAAAACTGCAATTGATGAAAACCTTGGTATGGCCATTGGCGACATATGGATGCGAATCCTGGACGTTAAGAAAAGAAGAAAAAACGCATACAGGCCTTTGAGAACAAGTGCATAAGAAAACTGCTAGGCATACCATAGACAAAACTACTAACAAATGAGGAAGTTTACAACATGGCCAAAACAGAAAAAGAACTACTGAATCACGTAAAAACAAGGAAACTGAGTTACTTTGGACACTTGATAATACAACCACAAGACACCATCGAGAGCAGTGTGGTCACAGGACTTGTGGAAGGAAACAGAAGACGAGGACGACCAAGAATATGTTGGATTGACAACATCACGACGTGGACTGGCCTTTATGGAGACTGTCTACTACTCACAGCACAAGACAGATCGCGATGGAGAACACTGACACATTCTTGTAGCCAACCATCACCAATTGACGATGGCACAATGACTTGACTTGACAGAAGCACATCGAGCCACACCACAGGACTTCATGGGGGCAGTTAACCCATGTCAACACCCAGTGCTGGTGTGGTGGAGTGGCAGGATGATAATGATGATGATGATGATTATGATGATGATGACAGTATATTTACAGAGAACAATGGTCTTACCTACAGTGTAAAAGGCTATCTGATTAATAAATTAAATTGCTGGAGTGAGGCTTAACTCACTTCAAAAGAAGCAATTGGCCAGCTCAGGACAACACAACCAAGCTGTTTCACTAAACCAGAACTAAACAAGAGTCCTTAGTGATTCTTCCCATACAGATAAGATATTTCTAGCTAAATTGTGCTCTCGATACAACCTAGAGTAGACATTAACAGTAAGATAACTTATATAGCAAAATGAATGAAGGGCATCTTACACTCCACATTTCACTGTGCCCCTGAATAATGCTGACCCAAGAAAAATTGTTTGCATCTGCTCTATCAATTTTAATGTCTAAGTACCAATAGTTTAAGTGTTTTAAACTTTAAAGCCTATCTCACTATTCTAACATCAGGGGTCTGATCAGATAAATCACTTGTGAAAAAATTCTACAGAAGTCACTGGTAAAGATGTCAACAGACAGTATTCTAAAAACAACAGATATATCACTGACTGCCTAAAGTCTGTTCATAAATCTGTCGGTACAACTAATCATGTGACATCACTGTTCACCAGTACAAAGCAACAGACATCAAGTGCATTCAACATCTGCTGACAATTCAATTATTTCTGGTCAAAGTTTCCATGTAAAGCACATGATAGCAACAACAGTCTTGTAACTTGATGAGTAAGCCCAATCTCTTATTTCAGTCAAGCAAAAACAAGCATGGCCTAAAAATTTGACAAACTAAGCTGCACCTCTCTGTAAGAGGTGTCAAGTGCCCTGCACTAACACTGAACCAAACCTGAAAAGGCTCATGCCAATGGCAGTTATCAACACAACAAACATCTACAAAATCCCAAGACAGATATTTTCCTTAGAAATACTATTCAAACGTTATATATTAAATCTAATGCCTAATAAAAGCTATAAATTCAATTTAAAGCCTACTAACTACCGTTCTGCTTAACACCACAGCCAAACAAACAAACATAAGAATAACTACTTAGACATCAGCTATTCACACTGCAAAAATACAAACAATGAACAATATAACTGCATTTTTTCTATAAAGTATGTGAAGCTCAAAGGTGTGTAACCACCTTAACATGTTCAACAATTCACTCATCAATCATAACCACCTGCTTGCTGGGCTAATCAGGTCTCTTACTAAGTATAATTTAATTATTTACAAATTAAAAAAAATTCAAACAATTGAATACTAAAGAATGAGAATCTTAACAAAATATACACTTTAAAATACTCCACATAGTCATACATAAATCATTTTTGGACACCCACAAGTCCGCCAGTTGAGACTGGAAATTAATATGACATGAGTAACATTTTAGGTAGATGACTTGTGTATTAATATCATGCCCTACATTTGATCCGGCTAACATGATTGTTAGTAGGCCCCTAATCGGTAATACGGTATGGAAAGTTTCTAAAAAATTTGCATAGTCAATCTGTGCCCCTATTGAATACATCGTAAGTACGATGCCAAATACGTACAAGTTATATACCGGAATAAAGTTTTCTGTCTTGTTTATGTCTCGGTGGTTAGTAAATCTGTTTGCATTGTGTTACTTTCTGTTAGTTTTTTGCTTTATTTTATTTTTGTTTTTATTTGTACTTTGCTGTAGCAACTGCGATTAGTGTGTGTGTGTGTGTGTGTGTGTGTGTGTGTGTGTGTGTGTGTCATTTACATTTTACAAATTACGTCGTAACTTTACTTTGTAAAAATATCTGTATACATCTCCCATTTTTAAAATTAATAAATCTAGTCTATTTTCGGAAATTTTTAATTATAAGTTTTCCTCTCCGCTATCTATCATTATTCTGGCGCTGTATAAAGGACCACGCCTCCAAATTAAAATCTCGGCTACGACAAATAAAGTACAATTATGGCGATTGATTTTTTAAAAATCCTCTTAGGTAATAACAGACCTGCTTTTCTTCGGTTCCTTTAACGTATCCGTTCCCTTCTCCGTGAGGCATTTTTCCGTCAATAAAATCTTCCTTCCTCGCGAATCTTTCGATTGTCCAGCAGCTCCTCTCCTCCTCCTCCACCGCCGCCATCTTCACAAGTTTACAGCCGCCCCACGGCCAATCACAGCTGGTGATCAATAAATCACGTGACGGGCCTACTGTATTGACCAATCCCGATTGATAGGATATAATTTGGCTGTGGCAGTTGGCGATATTGGACCAATAGACATGTCTTTTGTATACTGGCCTAGAACCAGCTAACCAATAGAAAGTAATGTTACACGGAGAGAATCAGTAGTAGGCATAACAATAGAAAGTTACCTTAGAAATCAAATCATTGACTTCTATTAATAGCCGTCAATGTTAGAAATGCATGCCGTCCTGTGCATAGGCGTAACTTATTAAATCTAATCTTAAACTTTTATGGCGCCACTTTATAATGTACAGAGGCAGAAGCCGAATCTTAGGGTTGCCAACTGTCCAGGATTGACCTGGACAGTCCAAGAATTGACCAACGGTGTTCAGTGTCCAGGACAATGTAGAATTTGTTCAGGATTTCTCTGAAGTCAGTGAAGTATCGCAGCAGGCTACAATTACTTTAAAACTTATGCAGGAAATGTTTTTGGAAATAAGTTCATAGACTGCGTTAGCAAAATTTGCTTAGCCTGTTAGCAGAATTGGCGAATTGCGTCTCTTTACTATGTAGCGTTTTTAGGTATAGTCATCTGACTCATCTAAGTCTTGCATATATAGCAGCACCTTAGGCCTACTGCAATGTGCTCTGCATTATCTACAGACTATTTAGGCTGTTGGTTAAAATTTTGTGAAAAAGCACCTAATTGTAGGCCTATGTCTTGCATTGTGCTTAAAAGTCTAACAGGCTAAATACCCAAGTTATGAAATTTAGGTAGCACACTCAGGGGCGTAGATCTGTGTAAAAAGGTGGGTGGGTCCAAATGAAAATTTTAAATTGTGCTGTCACAAAACAATGTTTATTGAAACAAGCCTTGCCAGTGCTCAGTGGTAACAATTCAATACATTATTATAATTATCATACTTAAACCAGCAAACCATTGCACATCAAGTCATCAAGCATTGTCAAATGTCAATTATGTGGAACTCGTTACATGAATGAATTAATTCCAAAGAGCCCATACCAGACAAAGGTCAATACAGGGCCTACCGGCGAACAACAAAGTATAATACTTGCAGAGATTGACAAAAAGTCTAAAAACAAATAGCAATGTACATGTAGCAATGCACTTTGAAACTACAAACACAATAGTAAGTCACAATGCAATTGCTGCTGTAGTAAGCTCAATAGATCAGAGTTCCAGTCATGCCAGAATGTTCCCGAAAATGGAGTTGTACGGATGCGAAAATGTGACGTCACGTTTATCCATACAGCTAAATAATACCTAGATAGCCAGTCAGACGCGAGGATAGGAAACATCGCAGGTCTTTCTGAGTTACATAATTGGGGGCAAAATAAATCTAGCTGTTCTCACTGCTTTACATAATTGTCTCGCGAATAATAATAAACAATTCATCTCAAAAAGTGGGTGGGTCCATTGCCTGGCCGGACCCAGCTCCTAAAAAAGTGGGTGGGTCCGGACCCAGAAAAACACATAGGATTTACGCCCCTGAGCACACTTAATTAACACTTTATCGACTGGTCAAATTCTGCTGCCGTCGAGTCGTTGACCTCGACGGAGTTGTCGCTCAGTGTCTAGGAATCGAGCCACCGAAATTTGGCAACCCTACAGCCGATGGCACAACAAATCAAAATCATTCAAGATCCAGGGCCAGTGGCGTAGCGTGACTTTTGGGGGCCCGGGGGGCATCTTTGTCATGGGGGCCCCAAAGTTTCAAAGTTTCGGGCTGACGAGCAAAAAAAAAAAAAAAAAAAAAAAGGTCGTCAGCACGTTCACTTCTATGGCTAGGGTTAAGAAGTTAGGGTTAGCCCTAACCTAACCCTAGCTTAGACCCCTCTTTGGGGGCCCCCCCGCCCGGGGCCCGGGGGGCAGTCAACAAAGTGCCCCCCCCCGCCCCCCCCACGTTACGCCACTGTCCAGGGCAAATCCAGGGTATCCGGCCCATCAAACCGGTGGCGGTCAATGGTGGATAAGACAGGTCAAAAAGATGGGCTCTAAAAATATGCAATGAATTATCAATCAGGAAACTTCTATGGCACTACTATCATAATGCCCAAGGCTTCAACCGATTATAGCAGTGCGCATAAGATGAGGCAATGAGTTCCAGAGTTTTTGGGGCGGCCGAGAAAGTGCGAGTAGGGCGGCTAGGGCCTATTAAGAACGGTCCGAGTATGAGAAAGGCAGTGTTTAAGGGGCTGTCCATTAATTACGTAAACAATTTAGTGGAGGGAGTTTGAAAAAGTTTGACAGGTGTTGACAGGGGAGGGAGGGGTCAAGAGAAGTTGACGTCAACAATTTCACTTTTTACAAATAATCAAAACTAGGAAATTTCATGGAATACTACTTATTATAATGGAAAAGAGCATGGCAAAAAGGTCATAACCATCACATTTTGACACTCGACGAGCAAAAAAAGGGAAAAAATGGTCATCGTCGCAAAAATTTTAACCTTGTTATTGAGACCTGTCATTGATCTGGGGGGGTTAAAAGTTTTTGACGTAATTATAGGCGGGATTAACTGAAAGTTGACAGTTGTTGACAAGGGGAGGGGGTCAAAAATTGCCCAAAAATTGTTGATATAATTAATGGACAGCCCCTAATCTAGACTCATGGACTCGGGAAAAACTGACAAAGCCGGGGGGAACTGACAAAGCCGGGGGAACTGACTGACTGAATTCTGCTAGAGGGCTGCTGTTAGTTCATGTAGTATATGCCAAACTTTCCGGGGAGATTTGAAATTTCCGGGAGGAAATGGCAATTCCCCCGGAAACGGCCTAGATTAAAACCTGTAAAACCTGAAGATAAGGAAAGCGCTAGAGCAAGTGAGGACCTAGTCGATTAGGCTATTTGTTTGCACTGAAAGTTGTGAAAGTAGGTCAGGTATAGACCCCTGCACGGGCCGACTTATGGCAGCCCGGCCCGGCCCGTCACTCTTTCGGCCCGGCCCGGCCCGGCCCGTTTCATTGCTTTTTCTTTAGGGTCCGGCCCGTTTCGGCCCGCCAAATTTCCGGCCCGGCCCGGCCCGGCCCGGCCCGGCCCGGCCCGGCCCGGCCCGGCCGGCCCGGCCCGGCCCGGCCCGGCCCGGGCCGGCCCGGCCCGGCCCGGCCCGGCCCGGCCCGGCGGCCCGGCCCGGCCCGGCCCGGCCCGGCCCGGCCCGGCCCGGCCCGGCCTGCTCATTTGCGATTACAATTTGCAACCTAACTTTTGGGAAATCAGTCATGATTCAGTTGACGTTTTAATAACAGTCTTCTTACTAAAATGTAGTGTCTACTGAAAACAACTCATAATGCAACAAAATTGAAGCCGATCGATAAAGTTTAAGCATTAGAATGCAAAAATAGTATGTTTTCAATGGTGTCCGTGTCCAAAGCAGTGCGACGCTGTGTAATGGTTGCCCCAGCAGCTGTACTAAATGACCGTTCACTCGCAGCACTGGACGCTGGAATTGCAAGGATTTGCCTTGCCACACTGTTCTAGAATGTCTGTCTGACTGACTGTCTGTCTGTCTGTCTGTCTGTCTGTCTGTCTGTCTGTCTGTCTGTCTGTCTGTCTGTCTGTCTGTCTGAAGATTTCCACGTAGTGACGAAGAGAAGGCGAGGGCAAGGAGATCAAAGTATTTCAAACAATACATTCAAGCGATCCTGGCACTACACAGGCCCCAACGCTAGTCACTAGAATACGTATCTGGACAAGGACAATGCGTATTGCGTAATGCTAATATAATCGGTCAGACTCTGCCTTTAAAGACTCTACGGGATTAGAATTTCTACTCCCCTACATTACTTGCCCCAAATTATTACGTCATTTTATCTCTTGTGCGTTGGCACAGTTTCATAAATTCATATCTGATGACTCCATTTATACATTTTACTGCATATCACTATAGGGAAGTTATTACATTTCAGAGGGTGTTAATATTCTTCGTAGAATAAAGAGGTGGGGAGTATTTATTACACGTAGAAAGATGACTGGGTGATTCATCTTTAGGGGGATTCATTTTAATTCGTTATACCGGAAACAATTGGCAAGTTCCTTTGATCGGGGGTTCCTTAATGGGTTAAACAGAGGACGGGCCGACTTATGGAAGCCCGGCCCGGCCCGGCCCGCCACTCATCCGGCCCGGCCCGGCCCGTTTTATTTGGCAATCTTTTGCCCGGCCCGGCCAACCCTTTGGCCGCCCGGCCCGTGCAGGGGTCTAGTCAGGTAGGCCTAACTAGGTTCCTTGTAATAAAGTGTTGTGTATGCCAGGAGACATATTTCAAAGCGTAGGCCTATCCGTTCTTTAATTGGAAGCCAATGGAGTCCCTTACAAACTGGGCTTAGAGACCTATGTGCTCTCGTTTTAGGGTTTTAGAAACTATCCGTGCCGGTGAATGTTTAACTCTTTGGGGTTTGGCAAAGTTGGATTTAGATGGCATAATAATTGACCAAAATCTAAAGTGGAAGGAATATAGCTTACATAGGCCTACTGAATTAATAGCACAAATGCGGCAAAAAACCTAAACATTATCAAACATCAGAGGGACTGTCCATTAATTAGGCCTATGTCAATAATTTTTGGGCAATTTTTGCCCCCTTTGTCAACAACTGTCAACTTTCAGTTACCCCCCCCCCATAATTGTGTCAAAAACTTTTGACCCCCCCCCCCAAGATCAATGACAGGTCCCAATAACAAGGTTATTATTTTTGCGGTGATGAGCATTTTTCCCTATTTTGCTCATCGAGTGTCAAAATGTGGTGGTGATTACATTTTCCCCATGCTTTTTCCATTTTAATAAGTAGTATTCCATGAAATTCCCTATTTATTGATTATTTTTAAAAAGTGAAATTGTTGACAACTTCTCTTGACCCCTCCCCCTGTCAACAACTGTCGAACTTTTTCAAAACCCTCTCCCTAAATTGTTGACGTAATTAATGGACAGCCCCATAGGCGTCAATCCCAGGAGGGTCTTGGGGTTCAGACCATCACAAAAATTTGGTTGTGAGAGTCCATAAGGCTTTGGACCCTCACAAAATCTGAATAGCCTAAATCTATATTGTACCGTTGTACGATTATTTAATAAATTGTGATACAGTTCATAGCTAGTGTGGAACAGCCAAGTCTTAAGCCTCTCATTCAGGGATATTTTTGCACCCCATAACACCCCAACGCCCCTCCCCAATTTCAGCTATGGAATGACCTGTCTGCCGGAGCAACACCCCTCCCCAATTTCAGCTATGGAACGACCTTTTTTGCTTGTCAGATTTTTTAGTCAGAGGACCCCCAGAATTTTCCGACCTCCCATCGATAATCCTAGAAATAACCCTGATAAGGAGACTCCTTGAACATGTTGAGCGAAGGGGAGAGTTGAACGGATGGAGGTAGGCCGTTCCAGACCCCTGCGGCAGCCACAGGAAATGCACGGTCTCCTACGGCGCGGAGATGCGCCCTCGGGACAGCCAGTGACTCAGTGAGGCAGACATGGCGGATCTCACCAGGTCGGCGA
Organism: Metaphire vulgaris; assembly: GCA_018105865.1. Taxonomy (NCBI): domain Eukaryota; kingdom Metazoa; phylum Annelida; class Clitellata; order Crassiclitellata; family Megascolecidae; genus Metaphire; species Metaphire vulgaris. Next base: position 6,562,188 of record CM030861.1, read on the forward strand.
CACGTTTCAGTTCGGTCGCCAGATACCCGCTAAACACTCTAGAGGTCTAGCCTAAACGCTGACAAGCAAAAAAGTTCTGTTCATCCCCAGTCATCCCCAACGTGGAATCTTCATTATCTTCTCTATCAAACAACCGTTTTTATGTGGTTTTTAGTTTTCTAAGTAGTAAGTAGGCCTACTCTAATCATCTATTGACACAAGTATTTCTATGTCAATGTCTCAATGACTACTTTTCTACTGTTAACGAAAGACATTCTCATAATGTTAGAAATTGTGATCAATTTTCTGTTCCATATACACGACGCTTTAGGCCTACTGTTAAATTCTTTGGTCCTCATATTTGGGAAATTGGGATAGCCTTCCAACGTCGCTAAGAAATCTCAATTTTAAACGAATTCAAAAGTAAACTTAAACAATTCATTGCATTAAGCAAATGAGGAATATAGTTTTTTTTACTGTGATTGTTGACTAAGCTGCGAACGATGTCAATGTCTGCTTTTCTTCTATTTCATATATAATTAATGTAATATTATTAATACTCAAATTAATATTAAAATCTCTTTTCCTAAGGTAGGCCTACCTTCGTACGCAGGGCGCGATTTGTAGAGGGAAAGAGGAAATCTCCCCCCACTGCCCAACTGCATACCCCTACTGCTACATCCCCCACCACTACATCCTCCACTGCTACATTTCCCAACAACTACATCCGCCCAAGCTCGACATTCCCCCCCCCTGATCCAAGTCACAAATCGCACCCATTCGAACGGGAAATAGATTCCGATTGTTATCTTGTTATTTCCAATGTATGATTAATGAAACTGTATTTGTCTGTTACTACTAGTTAAGCACTTTTGTAAAGCATAGGTCTATACTAAATTTATCATTTGGAAATAGTTTCGGAAATAATAAGCATGATTGATTGAGTTATGCCTAAAAGAACGGAGGTGCAGTAATCAAGACAAGACATCAAGGCAGGGTTTCCTAAACATTTCGAACCGCGGCCCTCTTCAGTCTTCAACGGTTTTGTAAACGTGCCGCGACCCCAATCATAGCATGTAATATTTTTAAAAAGTTCATTAGGCCACCTGGAGAACGTTAGTTGAAAAGAATCTTCTGAGTTTTGAATAAAAGGCAACAATTATCTTTTTATTTTCAACCAAAATAGGATAAAACGCTAATCACTTTAATATAAACCGTGCATGGTGGATGCAAGCAAATAAATATCTTAAAACCTAAGGCTACTTGCAACTACTTTCAGTGGCGGCTCTAGGATTTGGCCAGTGGGGGACCGTTGGGGTGGCAACTTCTAATCATGGGGGGCCAACCATTTGTTGTTTAATGTATGTAGCATTAAGTATAGGGTCCCAACTGGGGGGGCACTGGGGGGGGGCAGGCACTCAATAGGGGAGGCACGGGCCCCCCCCGGCCCGACGGTGGAGCCGCCATTGACTACTTGCAATTATAAGATAATAACACTTACAAATAACTCACTTCAGTCACCAAAACCTGTCTACCTTAGATCACTATTAACCCCCTCAGCCTCCTCGACCCACACGTTCGTCATCTCACTCTTTCGCGCCCGCTGAATCAGTCATCCCTGAAAATTTGCAACCGTGCCTTTTCATACGCCGCACCTGAACTTTGGAACTCGATCCCAGCTTCCCTCCGCAAACCTGGACACAGTGGACACTTTTAAACAATAAAATCTGAGTCCTCAATTCCTACAATTCCTGCATTATCTCCTCAAGTCTTCAGGGCAAAGCATGAATCCTTCTCTTTTCTTAAATCATGTCCTCCATAGGGACCATAGCTGTGACAACCTAGCCTCACTGCCCTTTTGGATGTTGATGTTGATGTTGTCTGGCTGATAATATACCTTCGACCCCATAGCTATTTTAAGAAAGGCTGAGTGCCTAAGAATAAGCAGCTACTGTTGTGCTGCATCCAAGCCGCTATATAAATCCTCAAGATTTTACTTTACTTTAACTTTCAAGGCTTGTGATATTGTGGCATTGGTTAGAAAATGACACTTTTGAATCCAATTTCGCGCTACCCCGCGACCCATTAGACTGAGCCCTGCGACCCACCTTATTATTATTATTATTATTATTATTATTATTATTATTATTATTATTATTATTATTATTATTATTATTATTATTATTATTATTATTATTATTATTATTATTAACCTAAGTTGTATAGCGCAGATAACCTGGCCTATGGTACTTTTAAACATTAATTTTATTTCGCAATAACGCATCATCATCGTTAGATCATTTTGCTCTGAAACCCTCATAACAATAGGGAATCATTTTAATAAAGCTTGTGTTACCGCACCCGACGGTTAAGCGAGTTTGCCATACCATAGGATTTTTAGGAGGCGTAATAAAGGTATGTTCCTGGCAACATTTTAAAAGAAAACTTTCAATAAATTTCAGTATCTATATCTTTCTTTTTGTCTTACTTGAAAAATATGAATTATTCTACATAAATTATTTGCCATGGTTTCATTAGGATTGAATCAGAGCTTTTGCTTTGCCTTTTATTCAAAACTCAGAAGATTCTTTTAAACTAACGTTCGTCAGGTGGCCCAATGCATATTTTTATATTACATGTTTTGTTTACATGTTACGTGTTTACTTATTAGGGTCGTGGAACGTTACAAAACCGCTAAAGTAGGCCGCGGATCCTAAATGTTTGGGGAACCCTGGTTCAGTGGCGGATCAAAGAATTCTTGGTGGGGGGATGCATGGAATTTTTAGGAAGTTGGTGGGGGATGCAATCATTGCAATGAATGTCTAGGAAGTTGGTGGGGTCGGGGGTCGGGTGAAATGAAATCCCGAAAAGAGCTGACAAGCAAAAAAGGTCATCAGCTCTGTTTTGTATACAAATTCCCGGGGGGCATGTAGCGGCGTAACGACTGAGACCGGTAAATCCCCTCTTAAAAGCTGACAAGCAAAAAAAAGAAGCTCGGAGGGGGATGCATCCCCGGTCATCCCCAACGTGGAACCGCCTCTGTCCTGGTTTAGTGGGATTTTTCCTGTGTTGTAGACCACTGTCGCTCAACTTAGTACCGTAAATACTCCGTAGAATAGGCTTCTATTAATACAAATGACTATTACCCCGGATTGTTTTGGAGACTCCGCTTATAGTAGAGATCAGGTTTGTATTAGAATAATTAGGTGATTTACAATTTATTAAGCAATGCCTCTTTGACATCCATGCAGCTGAGTACATCTTCTGCTGCTTAAAAGTTAGCGCAACACCATTTCAAGCATCTTTACAGTTGAAAATTCGAATGGTAGGCCTACAGCTGCAGAGAAAATGAGGATGGACCTACGGGGCAGAGGGTATTCAACTGGCGGCCCGCGGGCCAGATCCGGCCCGCCAGAGGCTGTGAAATGGCGACTATACGAACTATCTTTAAATGTAATGTTTTCAACTTACCTGTTTTCTATTACGTGTGAACTATATTTTTTTAATTCACCTGGCCCTCGGGAACCAGTCATACAAAATTTGGCCCTTCATGAAATTTAGTTGAATAGGCTATCTATAATATGGGGAAAATTTAACTTCTCTCTAAAACAAATTTTTGCGAGCGCCAAAACGAATAGAAAGGCAAGATGGAGGCGCTAGAACAATTTGTCCCTTAAAAAATCAGATATTCAAAAATTCCGGTTCAGAAACGCAGTGATGGGCAAAAGTTAACTAAAAATTAGTTAACTTTTAGTTAAACTACTTTTTTTTAGTTGCATCAAAAGTTAAACTGGTTGCCAGTAGTTGGGTAAAAGTTTAGTTAAGGCATTAGTTAAACTGATTTTTTTTAGTTAACTTTTTTTAGTTAAACTTGAGTTATTCAGATTCTATGTCAGATGAAAACTTTGGTCAGTCTGTGTTTTTGCGGTATATTCTCAAGGAATGAAACATTGTACCGTTGAAACAACCTCATTTAATATGCCGATCAGTGAATTTGTGGATATTGTGACAGCTGCTGTTTAAAATTATAATCGTAAATCGTGTTCGTTGCAGCTTGTAACATAGTTTTACTAGCTCAGAAGCTCATGTCAAAGTTAAAAAGTTAAAGGTAAAAGTTAAACTGCTTTTAATTAGTTATCAGTTAAAGTTAAACTGCTACAGTGAAAAGTTAGTTACTTAAAAAGTTAAACTGCTTGATTGCAAAAAAAGTTTAGTTAAAGTTTAACTAAAAAAAATTAGTTAGTGCCCATCACTGCAGAAACGTTTAACTTAAACTGTTCACCCATTACAACCAAAACTTTAGCAGAAAATGGAGATCAGCGGAGAGAGCAAACGTGGTTACATACTGTTGATTAGACGGACCTAAACCTTTTACAGCGTGTTAGCCGAGGGTATAAAAATTTGATCCGATCGGAGACCAGCTTTGCAGCGCCAAGCAACGGAAAAGTCGTTTGCCAAACGCTTCACATCTTATTCTTAACAGGGGCGTAGCCAGGAATTTGATTTGGGAGGGTATAAATATTTTGGGTGGGTATAAATCTTAACTATAAACCACATAAACCATATAAACCACATATGACCACATGTAAATCACATAAAAAACTTTAAGGTAGACTGATTTGGGGGGTATATATACCGATATACCTCCCCGTCGCTACGCCCCTGATTCTTAAGAGACTTAAAGAAAGTCAACACGTTTTAATGAGCGAACGAAGAATTATTTCCTCTTTGTTCGCGTATAAAATGACCAACGGATGGACAGCAATGGTCATCCGTAGAGAGACGATTTTCTGTGATGCGTTTACTCGGAATGCTCGCGATCGTAAATAGGCTCGCGAATACGCTGGCGCACTGCGCCTAGCTTTCGAGCAGCGCCAGTGGCGTAGCGAGGGGTTCTAGGACAATTCGGAGACGGACAATTCGGAGACGGACAATTCGGAGCACAGTTTAACCCTAACTCTAACCTTAACTCTAACCCTAACCCTAAACCTAAACCTCACCCTAACCCTAACCATTATAAAAAGTCATATTTTAAAACAGTTTTACAACTTTTTACAACTTTTGGGGCGATTTTTGTCCTTCTCCGAATTGTCCGTCTCCGAATTGTCCGCTCCGAATTGTCCGGTCACCGTAGCGAGGAGACAGTGGGGGCGAACCGCCCTGGGCGGCACTTGCCCTAGCTAGGGGCGGTATTTTCGAGGATAACGCTTTTTTCCTGTTAGTTGTACCGGTAATAAGGCTGCTAGTAGTAATAAGGTTTTTGCTTGTCAAGAATTTTAGGAAGTGTGATGGTCTTTTTTGTTTGCCAAATTTTTTCGGAGGCGGCACTTTTTTCGTCCCAGGCCGCACTTTGCCTCGCTACGCCACTGGGCAGCGCTATAGAAATTTCGTCTTACTTACTTACTTTCTTACTCAGGCACGTCGGAACGAATTTTTAGCAGGGGGTGTAGATTTTATCTTCTTCTAAAAGTCCTAAAGTCCTCACAAGGAAAAAAGGTCATCACTCATCATCACCCTTCCTTTATTTTGCATCTTCTTTTTAAAAATCCTGACAAGCAAAAAACAACCTGATCTGCCAGGGGTACAGCGCACCCGTAATTTTTCCTGGGGGTACGGCTGCATCCCCTGCATCCACACTTCCTACGTTCCTGTTCTTAGTTCTTACTGCTCTGCACCTACATGGTTTCCAGTCATTTATTTTGCGTCTTTGATGAATCGTTTTATTTGCGCGCCTAGATGAAGGCGTGCTTATTAACATTTCATAAATTTCAGCCTGAAGAAGCTTTGACTACAGTATGAGTACAGTATATATAGTACAGTGTATTGTAATTTATGTACAGATTACATACAGTATATTGTAATTTATGTACAGATTACATACAGTGTATTGTAATTTATGACAGATTAGCTTGCAAAATGTTATCATCATCGTCATCATTAAACTTCTATAGCGCCATTTTAGTAACGCACGTGGCACAGCGTTGCATATACACTCTCTCATCTGCCATGGAGAATTTATGGCAGTTCGAGGAAGGGGTCACCTTAACTCCTAAATTATAAATCAAAAGATAATAGTTACCACAATAGGTTGTAATCACTAATCAATGTAACTATCGAATAGCCTTTCATGTTTCGTAATTTTACTTTAGGGCCATCCATAAATGACATCACACACTTAGGGGGAGAGGGTTCAAACATTGATGACGATGTGTGACGACGAGGAGGGTTTCCAGAAATGTTACGTCACATAGTACTAAATATTTTTTTATTAATGCAGTGTGCCGCAATGCTATGTTACCGCAAAATTGAGCGTATTTTACACTTAAAATTATAATATTTCATTTTAGAAAAATAATTTGAAAAGTTTCTGAATATTGTTTCAACTATAATAATTATAATGAATATTTTCAAACTAAACATTAATTTTGATATTGGAAAGACGACAAGATGACCGGGAGAAGGGGTTGGATGTTGTGACGTCATATTTGAGGGGTCTGACTTTCTGTGACGACGTGTGACGAGGGTAAGGGGGGGTTCAATAAGACTGCCAAAATCGCGTGACGTCATTTATGGACGGCTTCTTAGATTTCTAGAAAGTTTAGACTTTAGAATAATATTGCCAATCATTTTGGACCTGGCCTAGTATAGAGGATATGGGAGACAGACATGTCATTTGGCCCTCCGATCCAAACAGTCTTGACACTCCTGATTTAGACTCGTGCTAAGACCATGACGTTGGCATGAAGTTGTGCGCTCCTGTTATCATTATTAACATTATATCTTGAAACTTCTAAAGAGAATATTTTCTTATAGAACATCGACCTCGACCAGGCCCGCCAAGAGGGGGCTCAGGGGCGGGGGCAGATACCCAGGGGCGCGGCGATCTGTAACGTGCGTTACTAAAATGGCGCTATAGAAGTTTAATGATGACGATGATGATAACATTTTGCAAGCTAATCTGTCATAAATTACAATACACTGTGTGTAATCTGTACATAAATTACAATACACTGTATGTAATCTGTACATAAATTACAATACACTGTACTATCCGGGCCGGTCCACAGTTAGGGTTAGGTTAGAGTTGAAGACGCAGGAGCGTTTGAGGCGCCCGTCAACAACATAAGGCACAAGACAAGCGGTTTAAACTGCTTCCTCAAAACACTAAAACGCTGACAAGCCTTAACGGTCGTCACCACTTTAGGGACCCCGCAGCCAGGGACGTCATTTGGGGGCAGCGGGCATTTGCCCCCCCCTGATTTTGAGGGAAACAATTTTTGCCAATGTTTATGTTATTTAGATTTTACACGCCCTAAAGGAGTGTTAATGATGTCGAGTAATTTGAAGTAACTAAGTAACTAACCGTGAAAATTGGCTGACAAGCAAAAAAAGGTCGTCAGCTTTTTCGCAAACTTGCAACTTGTCAGGTCGAAAGTGTTTTGCCCCCTCCCCCTGAAAAACAGTGAAATGACGTCTCTGCCCGCAGCTGTTCTGCCCAGGGCCCGGGGGATTTCTCTCGTCGGCCCTGACCTAGACCATGGACTACTAGACAGACCATTAGTTTGATTTCGATTCTATCGGACGGTGAAGGGCCGAATGAAAGCCCGAAGGAATTGCTTCCTGAAAACACTAAAACGCTGACAAGCCTTAACGGTCGTCACCACTTTCAGGGGCCTCGGTGTAGCATATTATATTGTATCCCATATAATAATAACTCCCCCCTCATTATTATATATATATAATAATGACTACCCCTCTTTATTATATATAATAATAATAACTCTCTCTATATTATAATAACTCCGTTAGTTTTTCAGAAGCAACACAACTGAAGCAAAGGTATGCTACATTGGCCAGCAACAATATCCCGTCAGTAGCCTGTAGGCCAATATATTTTACCAACTCAACAGCAGGTGTGGACTGCGGTTGCCACGCCATTGCAACAGCTGTCGAATTTCTAGTGGAGGATGGCGATCCATTATCTGAATTTGTCATGGAGCAAAAGCGCCAGCATCTCAAGTTGTGCTTGGAGCAAGGCAACATGCAATTTATGCATCCATTTCCTAAATCTGCGAAGAAATTTAACAGACGAAAACCGAAACTGACGAAAATAGATTTGTATTTGTGATCTCTACTAACATTTTAAATATGCATAACTATGTACATTACATGAATGCTGACATTTCACGATGTTTCAAGGATTTTGCGTTTACCTTAAGAAAATTATCAATGTTAAAAATTGCCTCACTTGGTAAATAATTAGGCCTAACATTTAAAATTGAATTCAGTTGAGATAGGCCGACTTCTGGGGAGTTATTATAATATATAGAGAGAGTTATTATTATATATGTAATAATTATGGAGGAGTTATTATTATATGGGAGTCATTATAATATGCTATACCGGCGACTGTTCTGCCCATGGGCCGGGGAATTTCTCTCGTCGGCCCTGACCTAGACCATTATAGTTTGATTTCGATTCTATCGGACGGTGAAGGGCCGAATGAAAGCCCGAAGGAACGATTAGGGTGTCGTCGGCTTTAGACTTTGTAAAATGGTCTGTCATCGCTAGCATGCAAAAATGCCTGACAAAATACAAAATATCAAAGAAGCCTAACAATGGGACGTGATGGCATACTACGGCAAATACGCCCTATTCATACGCAGTGGCGGCTCCACCTGGGGAGCCCGGGGAGGTCGTGCCTCCATTGAATGCCTGCCCACCCCCCAGTGGCCACCCCTGTTGGGACCCTATACTTACTACTACTGTATTACATGCCTATCAACAAATGGCTGGCCCCGTGCTTAGAAGTTGCCACCCCAACGACCCCGCTCCCCCACTTGCCAAATCCTGGAGTCGCCACTGTTCAAACGGCGAGCAGTCAGCGCGTGAATGTAGAAGATTGATTATAGCCCTGTAATAAACTGTTTCAACAATAGTAAGGTCGGCATTCAGAGTGTCGCAGGGGGCAAACAAAGGAGCGAGTGGTACAGTGCACGGTGGGTGGGTAGTCTACTGCCATAGCCAGAAACTACAGTAGGTCTACATGCGAGGTTGCCTGAATAAATAAATAAATACGCGCATAAACAGCGTTTTAGACGCTATGTGTTGGGCGCCCGTAGGCCATTGCTTCGACAGACCATCGACCCACTTCGATTTAAAGGCTGCGCGTTGTCGCGCTGACAGCTGACGGGGGGCCATGGCGCCACCTCCGCCGCCGCCGCCGCCGCCGCCGCTTCGGTTTCTATACGCGAAAGGATCGTCGTCGATGGGAATGCGACACGGCGCAGGACAGCGCTTCGATCGCAGGTAATTTCCAAATTCTGATCGTCTTTCTTAAAATCGTTTCCGCAGTGTTTGCATGCATCCAGTGGCGTATTTAGAATTTTGGTCAGGGGGGGCAGCCCATGGCGAGCGCCTAAGCGATGAACGGCTTGGGTTGGTTGCCGACACCAAGACTGGATTTCGGGATGGTCACCCGTCCAAGTACTAACCTTGAGGTCGCACAAAAGTTCCACGATTTCTGATTTTATAGCTCAATGTAATCTGCTTTACATTTTGAAAGCTTGTAGACTTTTTCGTCGTATTTCGATTCTATGGAGGCGCATTTTAAAACTAAGTGACATGTACATTTATGAATTTATCGTGTAACCAAATTTACGTTGCTACCTCAATGGCTCCTTCAAGGTAGGCCTAATCTATTGGCCGGCGTTGAAATCAGTGGCGGCTCCACAGGGGGGGGCCGTGCCCCTATTGAATACCTGTCCCCAGTGGCCTCCCTGTTGGGACTCTATACTTACTACTACATACCTATCAACAAATGATTGGCCCTCATGCTTAGAATTTGCCACCCCAACGCCCCCCCCCTCACTTGCCAAATCCTGAAGCCGCCACTGGTTGAAATGGTCGGGAGGTCGTAGATCGTATTTCTCTGGCGTTCACGCGTCTGCTGCTGGCACGGAGTGGAGGCTAAAATGGTCTGTCCAATGTGCTAAGTTTCGATGTGCTTCGATATGTTAGCGGAGATAGACAGTGACGCTGTTATGCAGTGGCGGTTCGATCCACGTGGGTGATGAGTGGATATGCATCCTCCCACCGGACTTCCGAACTTTTTCCCGGACTATTTTTGGGTGAAAGGCTAGTAAAACTACGAGGAAAACTGCGGATGGCCTTTTTTGGCTTGTCAACCGATTTTTCGGTAAAAGTGTAGTAAAATTAGGGGAAAATTTCTTGTTGTCAGCAAATTTTATTGATTTTTTCCCTCCTCTTTTCATCTCCCACCAGTTTCATATGAATTTTTTCATCCCCCACCAATAAATCCTGGAACCGCCACTGCTGTTTTGTAGTCGTGTGTTGAGAAGGGCCGTTAAAATAAATACCCGACAAAGCAGTCACGCACAATAATAATAATGAAAACACGCGTAACAACCAGTTGGTCACCGGCACACAGGACATGACGGAAAGTGATTGAGTATTACGTAGAGGAGCTGGAGGAAAAGCTGATATTCTGATTCGTAAGAATTCAGCCTCGCGAGTGCTTAAGAAAAAGACGATGTACAACATCCTATTACAGCGCTTTTCCGGCCATTTATTTCTTTATAAGACCTTCGGGAATTAGGTATTGCGGGCAATTGTATGTATATATATATATATATATAATATATAATATATAATATATAATATATATAATATATATATATTATATATATAAACTTTTCTAGACCTCGAATCTGACGAGAGTTAGCCATACAATTTCTTAATGCCTTCAGACTTTATATATATATATATATATATATATATATATATATATATATATATATATATATATATATGGCTAAAATGATTCCTACAAGTGACCAGTCAACGGGAGAAGCATTATAATCTACCTGTCAAAGCAATCCCTTACATCAATCCCTTATATTAAAATTCCTTACAGCAATCCCTTACTATATAGAGACCTCCATAAATGAGACCTGCAAAGTTATTGTAAGTCGCCTCTTGCATAGCACGAAGTCGTCGAGAGTGAAACTCACAGAGAATCAAGACAAGACCATATAGGCAAAAGAAGCAGTGGCGTAGCCAAAGGGAGATGTGGGTTTAAACCCACCATTGGCTGTTCGCAGTGTAGGGAAGGGAAAGTTTTGAGGGTTAGACCCTCCCTTGGCGACCAAGCATTTTTATTGTGATCACTATATATTATAGTGTACGCGCTCATATACCTATCATCATCATCATCATCATCATCATCATCATCATCATCATCATCATCATCATCATCATCATCATCATCATCATCATCTTCTTCTTCTTCTTCTTCTTCTTCTTCTTCTTCTTCTTCTTCTTGTTCCTTCATGAACTGAAGTTAAGGTGACAGCATGAGTTTCTTTCCTCCAACCATGTCGATCCTCTGTCTTCTTGACTGCTGCTGATATTTTCATTCCTGTCCACTCTTCCACGTCATCCGCCCATCGTCTCTCTGGTCGCCCTCTTCTTCTAGTTCCCGGCATCATTCCTTGTTGGACTGTCCTCTCCAAAGTTGACCTAGTGTCCATATGCCTATATATATTTCAATTATTGAAGCAGACTAATAGATGACGACCTTTTTTGCTTGTCAGGATTTTTTGGTGCTGCTGTTAATTAAACCGTGGAATGTTGATAACCTTTTCTTGGTTGTCAGAATTTTCCGAAATTGGGATTCATGCAAGGGAACCATAACCCCCTCTTCGGAAAATACTGGCTACGCCACTGAAAAGAAGTGTAAGATTGAATTTCGTAGACTGCGTCAGTCTGTGTTAATGATCTTCATTATATGCAGACTGTCCTGCATGGACATGATGACATTTAGACCGCGAGACAACAATGTTCGCCTTTCCGTTGCCTTCCTACGACGCCTTTGACAGCAATGCAGATAGGAGGACGCGGCTGGAGACGAAATCATGTCTTTGTTACGAGAAACAGACAGGAGAACTCCGGCTAATCAGAGATGTAATAGGCTACGCGGGCACGCGCCTGCACTGAAAAAACCAAGCCGTGGTCTCGTACAGTATAGACGAGACTCGAGAGGTTTTCTTTTTACCGCTGGAAAAGTATATGCTCTGATTAAGTCGAACCAACCCGTCTTTCCAGTTCGATTTTCAGGGCCTGTTTTAACGTGCAGCGATAGGCCTACACAAAAAGTACAGTGATAAAATGAAAATGTGCAGCGGTAAACTGCAATTTTCTGTGCTTTGTGCAGCGATAAATTTTCCGGACGACCTCGTTTTGCTTGTTTTTTGCACGGATGTCCAGAAATTGTCTGAGTTTATATTAGTGCAGTGGTAAACTTTCTTAAAACAATCCATGCAGTTCACTGTTTACTAAATTACTAGACAGAATATTATCTCCGTTGCAAGAAGTGACTCTATAATACAGACCCGACCCATGGGCGCCCGCACATTGGGGCAAGAGGGGGCACTTGCCCCCTCCTGGAAAATAAAAATGCCAATATTTCCCATTGAAATTTGACAACCTTGCTAAAATATTAACCGTGACCACTGTGTTAAGATGTGTTTTGCCCCCTCTTGGAAAAATTTATGTGGTATAGCCATGACCATTATGTTTTGCCCCTCCTGGAAAAATTTCTGTGGGCGCTCACGACCCGACCTGCGACTAAAATAAACGCCACACTCCAATCCATTGTCGTTTGTCGTTCACACGGATTGTTGTTGATCACGAATGCAGCAGTGTAGGGGTGCGGTCAGAGTTGCGACGGATCGTAAAGGTGGGTTGGGGTGAGGGGGGGGTGAGAGAAAAGGACGGATATCAGGTTACTAATCAACAGTCACGAGAAAAGCGTGACATGTCCGCAGGCAGGCGCTTTGCGTCTCCATTCGACTGCTTGTATCTGCAACACGAGAGACGATCGTGAGCTGACGTGAGATCTAAAGTTTTCAACGCATGTCAAAACGTTTAATCAATAGTCTACTGCACGTGCGTATTTAGAAAGGCTTAAAGGGGTATGCTGAAATCTAGGAAGTTCGAAAAATAACTTTTATTCTATGTTCTGCAATAACATACAGTACAGTTTAAGTTCATTAATAATACCACCTGTAAAGTACTGACCGTAAATTTACTGCAACTGAGTTAAGTTCAATCGTCGGTCTAACAGTCTTTAAGTGCAATCGAAGGGAAGGACCACAGGCCAAAGACAAAAGGGGTATGCTATGGATCAGGAGCATATACCCCCTAAATACGTCACTGGTCTACTTCCGATTTTGTAATATCGTCAACCATTACAGACATTAGTCAGTGGCTCCAAAGATCTCGGTTCGTTCTTTCTTGTTAACAGTTCTTTGTCAATATGATGGATTGACAATGCGTTGAGGGAACACTAAGCTAGACCGCTCTAGCCTTGGGCAGGGGCTATTTTAAGAAAAATGTATCACTGCATTAAACTCAGAAAATTTGTGGACATCCGCGCAAAAACACGCAAAAAGGTCGTCCTGAAAATGTTTCACAGCACAAAGCACAGAAAATTGCATTTAAACACTGCGCATTTTCATTTTATCACATTTTGTGTATCACTGCACGTTAAAACAGGTCCTGGCCTTCGGTACTTAGGTACTTGGTCTTCGGTACTTAGCCTTCGGTACTTAGGCACTTGGCCTTCGGTACTTAGGTACTTGGCCTCTCGTTCTTTCTTGTCAAAAGGTAATGCTAGTTCTGTATACCATTCCTGGGGAGATGCTGGGGGAAAGATCCGTGACCCGCGGCAACCCTCTTCTCTGGAACGCTCTTTCCGCCTCAGTGACATCGATTACATCCTTCGAGGCGTTTGCGACTGCCCCCTCAAGACGCACTTATTTCGCATATCTTACAAACATTTGTAAAAACGCTCTTGACTTTAGCTCTAGCTACAGTATGTTATAGCGTTTAATAAATTATACAGGAATAGAATAGAATTCCACGACTGATCCCAGCCAGAACTGGGAATGGGCGTCCCCTGGAGTCCCCGTGTGGCACTGGCTACGCCAATATATATGGGAAGAAATGGCGCTCTGGTTTCATTGCTGATATTAGAGAATATTTTGTCATTGTTGCGCGACTATCGTACATACTTTGCTTGAATGAAACATGCGTTTCTCTTACACCATCGATGTTTACAGCTGCTTCGAGCATTATTGGGGTCGGCAGGTTTTACAGTCGACCGTGACCTCTGCTCCCGAATCAAGGTTCTTCGAAGTCTTCTTCGCCTCGACAAACATTTCTATTGTAGAGCGAAATTGCGCAAATGCCAATAATGCAGTGCTGGAGGTATATTTCTTTTAAAAGACGTCGAGTCGATTCGCAAAGATTTCGTATGAGCTGTAGGCTACGCACGACAAACACGCGCCTGTAAAAAGCGTCTACTGCATGGCGTCAAAGAGACCAGCGGCCTGCAATATTTTCCCACGAAAGACCAACATTTTCTTCATTTTTTTGTTCGTGGGGCATATTCGTGAAATGGTGGTTCTCACACAGGGCAGTCCCTACTGAACCACTTTTAAAACTTTTTTATTATATATTATATTATATTATATTATATTATATTATATTATATTATATTATATTATATTATATTATATTATATTATATTATATTATATTATATTATATTATATTATATTATATTATATTATATTATATTATATTATATTATATTATATTATATTATATTATATTATATTATATTATATTATATTATATTATATTATATTATATTATATTATATTATATTATATTATATTATATTATATTATATTATATTATATTATATTATATTATATTATATTATATTATATTATATTATATTATATTATATTATATTATATTATATTATATTATGGCTGAGTACTTACGACAAATTATACGCTGCCACTTGTATTGTTGTCCTAGACACACACACACACACACACACACACACACACACACGCACACACACACAATCTTTCGCATGGACGCCGTTCCATTGCTGCAGAAGAAGTTTTTTTCAAATTAACACTGGCTTATTAGAATGGGGCGGGAAGTTAGCAGAGTGGTAACAACGTTGGGCGATGGAGCAGAAGGCCGCGGGTTCGATTCCCGCAGGAGCCCTAAAGGTCGACTCAGCCTTTTTCGCGGTGGTAAAATGAGGAGCAGTGGTAAAAAAATCCCCGCGATAAGTCAAACAGGTACGCTATACGCGATACACTAGCCCCGTATCCGTGGCATTGCACGCCTGGCTGAGGGCTATTGCAACGGAGATCAGCGCCGCCCTATGAGCCCGCGAGGGTCGGGAAAGAAGGACTTTGACTTTGCTGACTTACGTAGAATGGCGGGCTGTAGAAAAGGAGGTGCGTTACTGAATGAATGGGCATTAGAGAAGGGAGACGTCACAAGAGAACTCTTTGGAGTCTATCAAAAGAAGAAAACTGTCGTAATTTGGCCACATCATGAGGAAGACAGGTACCTGTTTGGAGAAAGAAATTATACAAGGCACAACTGATGGAAAAAGAAAAAAAGGCAAACCCAGAACCAGATGGACTGATAACATCACGCAATGGACTGGAAAGACAATGGAAATGGCGATCCGAACGACAGACAACAGAAAGCAATGTAGAAATCTCATTCATTTTTCGGTTTACCCTCGTACCGAGGATGGCTGGAGACAAGACAAGACAAGCGCATGTCGAATGTCGCCCCTTCGTGCACTCTGATTTTCTTCTGTGGTCGGATTTCTAACCTATCATCACTGCTGTTATCAGGTCCGTTTGGCGGCGAAGAACGCGCCTTCTCGACGCAAATCCAACTCTTCTCCTCCTCAAGGAACGCTTCTAGTTTCTTGGCTAGCCTCTCACAACCCTGGTCAACCTATATGCCATCCGGGCTTTTTTCCAGGAATTTACGTTCAGAAGTGTCCCAAAATTGCGGGAGAGGGGTCTATTATTATTATTATTATTATTATTATTATTATTATTATTATTATTATTATTATTATTATTATTATTATTATTATTATTATTATTTTATTATTAGAAATTATTATTGTTATAGTTATTGTAGTAGTAGCCCAGAAGTAGTAGTAGTAGTAGTAGTAGTAGTAGTAGTAGTAGTTATTGTTGTTGTCGTTGTTGTTGTTGTATGGAGCGTGATCGTTGAACATAGGGTTGTCCAGTTTTCTGTCGCACGAATCTAATTAGAGCATCATTCCGTCAAGCCTATAGCGAATGTCATGCATGCCCCACGGTTAACATTCACCTCTTGTGTGTCTTTGGCGTGACAACGTCACGGCGTCAAGTAGTCTAGTCGGCGATGTCGTTTTCCGACGAGAGAGACTGCTTTCCTTCGTTGTCTTCGGCCCCTAAAGCATCGTCAGTGACCGGTCACTGTATAGGTCTAATGGAAACAGATGGAACCGAGGTACTGCAGCTGAAGATTCGTCCGATGTGCCAACGGTCATAACATCACACGTTAAATCGTATTGTTACCGAGTCATTAGACGCCGGCTATTTCATGCCATGACCGGAGCCAGACATCCGCAAAGTCTGCAAATGAGGGGTTCACAGAACAGGGGCGTAGCCAGGAATTTGATTTGGGGGTATAATGTGATGGGGGGGGATTTAACATTTCTTATAAGTGACTCCTTTGTAAAGCGCTCTTGACTTTAGCTCCAGTTATGTTACTGCGCTATATAAATTGTAGTAATAATAATAATAATAATATAAATCTTTAACAAACTTTGAAAATCTTAAAAAACACATTAAAATGTTAAGGTAGTCTGATGGGGGGGGGTATATACCGATATACCCCCCGTCGCAACGACCCTGCCACAGAAGCCTATCAAGAGGATATTTTTGTATTTCCAGTTATGTCTCCCACTTCCTATATATGTCCTTGAAGGCACAAATAATTATTTTATGGGTGAGGGGGCAGCACAGGTTGGCCCAGGCGCTGTGTAGTACCCATCGTTTCTGCTTCCACCAATGTAAAATTCAAATAACTTAGACGTCTAAGTGTCAAGATTTCGTTTTTTACCGGCGTTTTACCTGCGCAGCTTAACGTTGCTACCAATTTATCGACGCCTAAGCGATGAACGGTTTGGTTGGCCGCCGGCACCACGACTAGGTCCCGGGATGGTCACCCATCCAAGTTTTTGTGAGTTGATCTGTGAGTTGATTAGATTTTAAACTTTTCTAAACCTTGTTGCTTCGTAACTCGAATCATTGTTTATATATTTGCGCTCTTATACGGTGTTCTGGAGTCAATTCGAATAGAAGACGCCGAATGTGATTCGATTAGAGATTCCATTCTGTTCTCTCTCTCTCTCTCTCTCTCTCTCTCTCTCTGTCTCTGTCTCTGTCTCTCTCTCTCTCTCTCTCTCTCTCTCTCTCTCTCTCTCTCTCTCTCTCTCTCTCTAGTTGCTCACAGCGAGGCGCTCACAAATTGCGAAGCTCTTTCGTCGAGCTATAACAAGGCCTCCGGCTGCTCGTCCGCTCATTGTCGGAGCAAAAAAACAAACAAATTCCCATAAATCTGCATTATATCTTGAGCGTGGCTTTGGTTTCAGATGCCGTCTGTTACGACGGGTGCTGGACTGTCCCGCGCATGTAGAATTAGTCACTTGCGGCGCTACAGTGGCGAGTTTCACTGCGGGGATCATTCGATTCTTTGCCGTCCCGTCGTCGTCGAAACTTTTTAGTCCTCAGGAAAGCGGCGACGGAAATGAAGAACATTAGTACGATGGCAACGAATGAATTAGAGAGAGACAGAGACAGACAGGCAGACAGAGAGAGAGAGAGAGAGAGAGAGAGAGAGAGAGAGAGAGAGAGAGAGAGAGAGAGAGAGAGAGAGAAAGAGAGAAAGAGACAGAGACAGACAGAAAGATAGATAAAGAGAGAGGCTGACAGACAGACAGACAGGCAGAGAGAGGGAGAGAGAGAGAGAGAGAGAGAGAGAGAGAGAGAGAGAGAGAGAGAGAGACTTCGCTGGTTCGTTGCGCTGTCGAAACTCTCGAAGCTCCTTTCTCTGATTCGTCATCTTAACTTTAATTAAAGAAATGTCTTACTACGGGATCTCTGTGTGAACGGTGGGGTTCAGATTTCTACAGCAGTGCACTGATAGACAGACAGGGCAGAGGGTGACTGTCCACGGGCGGGCGGAAACTGTTATAGGTCTATAGTATTGCCGTCAAACGACGTGACTGAATTCCTACGCACAGGATGCGCACTTTTGTATTTTACGATGAACGCCTTCGCCCACAGGTGGCACTTCTGCCAGTGTCCGAAGTGCAGGTATACTGGGGTTGACTAATGCTTAAGCACTTGCAAGGTATGTGGACACTTGTGGGCATAAGTGTGGGCTAGTCAGGACACACACACAGATATATATATATATATATATATATATATATATATATATATATATATATATATATATGGTAACTCTTGACAACATTGTCTACATTATATCAGCAAACCGTTTGTTAGTTAGGCTAACCGGCATAACACTTTTGATCACAGGATTATATATAGGGGCCTACATTGCACACACAGAAACACACACACACACACAAACACACAAACATATATATATATATATATACTGTAAACCATAGATGTAATAAGCGTTCTTTACGTTTTTTATTTTTCTCACGTTTTCTTTGTTTTTAAAGCTTTTTTATTTTGCTAACGTTTTTTTATAATGTGTGACCTATCCGAAGTCGAGACCAAGGTACAATTTAATTAAAGGGACGAAGGTAAATACTGAGTCAGTAAGCCGCACACATACTACTATTTAGAGACTTGTAATTACACAGTATATTAGTTTGCCTCATGAAATGGATCACAAATGAAGGACAGCTCAATATTTTGTCAACTTGAGCAGGCAGTGGCGTAGTCAGGATTTTCCGAAAGGGGAGTTATGAACTTATGGTTCCTATCTTTCCAAACTTCGGAAAATTCTGACAAGCCAAAGCAAGACGTCGTCAACTGTTATTGAGCGCGTGCAACTGTATGCTCAATAAAAAAAATTGGTCGAACACAGCCAAGGAGGAGGGTTAATCCACAAAATTCTCCCTTTTAGCTACGCTGAGAACAGCCAAGGGTTTAAACCTCCAAAACCTTCTTGGCCAGTGTTGAGTTGTGAAATTTGAGCTGGGGGTGAGGACTGAAATTCTACGAATGACAGAAGCTGTATGTACTCGACAAGCGATTTCTGGGAGGGTTGCAAAGTTAGCTGAGGGGTTCAACCCCAACCCCCGGCAACTCCAACACTGTCCTTGGCTACGCCACTGTGAGCATGAATGCTGTAGCTGTGACCGATAGGCCAATGATTAACAATTCTTTGGGTCCCATTTTGTGGGGCCCAGACCCCGCCCAGTACGCCGCTAAAAGGAACCGGCAGTCAAGACTATAGGAGCTCCCCTAAGCTCAAGATTTGAACGATTTTGGTAAAAGGAAATACAAAAATTATAATTTGACACAAAAATACACACACACACACACACACACACAAATTATAATTTGAAAGCGCCATATCAAAATAATTATTTTTGTATGACACTTTGAAGAATCGATTGTACGTTACGACCCCTGAAATTATGCGCGTATTTATACGTAATTATACGTTGACAGTGGCGTCGATCTCCGATGTAGACCGGTCCACTTCTCCGGTTACCCTTTTATCTTTATCTATACATAGAGTCGGTAGAAATTTAGGCAGTCACGGAAGCCGTGAATATTCCGTGATTTTTGTCGTTTGGCGTGAATTTCACGAATTTGTCAAAATGCCGCGATTTTCATCAATTCTGCGAAATGAACGCAACATGTCATCTAGGGCTTATAAATACTTTGTTATAAATCATACGTTTCATGTGATATGAAATCATATGTTTCATATGGAGAAAGGTTGGTCACAAAGGGGAAATCCAGAACTGTGGAACTCACTACCGGACTATGTCGCGCACTTTTCTTAAGTAATCTTAAGACTCACCTATTCACCATCGGGTATACTGTACGTAGTATTTTTTAAAGCGCTCTTTTCTTTGGCCATTTTGCCATGCTTACTGCGCTATAGAAATTGTGTAGCCAATAATAATAATAATAATAATAATAATAATAATAATAATAATAATAATAATAATAATAATAATAATAATAAATAATAATAATGTTCCACAAACTTAGCAACTGTCAGGAGCGTAGCCAGGAATTTGATTTGGGAGGGTATAAATATTTTGCGTGGGTATAAATCTTAACTATAAACCACATAAACCATATAAACCACATATAACCACATGTAGATCACATTAGAAACTTTACGGTAGACTGATT
Organism: Metaphire vulgaris; assembly: GCA_018105865.1. NCBI lineage: Eukaryota > Metazoa > Annelida > Clitellata > Crassiclitellata > Megascolecidae > Metaphire > Metaphire vulgaris. Next base: position 6,582,493 of record CM030861.1, read on the forward strand.
TTGGGGGTATATATACCGATATACCCCCGTCGCTAAGCCCCCGGCAACTGTAGACCGATGTATCGATTATCGAACCTAATTCTAGGCTAGCCGCAGTTTCAGTAATAGTTTATAGAGACAGCCCCTTTTCTGCAGCAACCAAGGGAAGCCAAGATGTCACTTCTGAGCGCTCGTGAATAAGCTGGTGCACTGCGCCAAGCTTTCGGGCAGCGCTATAGAAATTTCGTGTTTACTTACTTACTTACTTACTTACTTCTGCACCGTTATCCAGATGACCTCGGTCATTTAGTGGCCGGAGGTTGCCAACTGACGTCTTGTCAAAGGTACACTTATACTCAGTGGCGTAGCGAGGGGTGGCAGTGGGGCAAAGCGCCTCGGGCGGCACTTGCCCTAGGGGCGGCATTTTCGAGATTTTCGAATTTTTGAATTTTGATCAGTTTTTTGCTTTTGATAGCGTTTTTCGCTTCTTAGGAAATTTCGGGAAGTTGATAACGTTTTTTTGCTTGTCAGGAAAATTTCGGAGGTGGCACTTTTTTCCCGCCCCGGGCGACACTTTGCCTCGCTACGCTACTGCTTATACTGCCTACTGAAAGTATCAGTTGGTTCTGAGATTAGTCAAAACCTTTAATAAATTCACCCAAAGTCGAATTAGATTTCCAGCTAATTTTAGCAATTCAGTTCATTTATTTTAGGCAACGTATTTTTAATGTATACGGAACTGTTACCGTACGCGTATAAAACGTATAGGGGTATCCAGTGTTTACCAACAAGGTCCGGTTGCTCCGCCCACTGGTGGGCAGAAACCATAGAAACCATTGTTGTCTATTAATAGACGCCAATGGCAGAAGCAGATTTCTTGCTGGTGGGCATAGATCAGTGACCATAGAGATTGTTCTGGATACTCCTATAATATAGGCCTAACTGGAAATAATTATTATACGTATAATACGAACGGTCGAATCTTGGACGCTTTTAAATAGAATCAAATAAAAACATGCCACTTTAAAAAAATTGTCCATAACTTTTGCAAATGTGAATCGATTAATTTTCAAACTGTTTTCAGTATTTGAGTCAGAAATGAATGAAGGACAGAACCTGCTATATATTATTTAGTACGCCCCTAACGTGCTGCATCAGCCATCAGGATTAAGACAATCCTGGGCGCAGGCCAGATTAACCATCAGGGTAATTAGGCTGCGTCTCCTCTAAATCCCCAATTCTAGACATTTTTGTTAACCATTCTACTTTTCAGAGGCGTAGCTAAGAGGCAGGGGGTACATATGTTCCCGGGCACCGAGGTGGGGGTCAAAATCGGGTTAACGGTAGCAAAAAACAAAAAGAAGCCTAAATATAGTTGTGACGACGACCTTTTTGCTCGTCGTGGAGTTGAGGGGGCGCCATCAGCATGCAGTGGCGGCTCCACAGGGGGGCCCGTGCCCCCCAACTGAGTGTCTGGCCCCCCAGTGGTCCCCCTATTGGGACACTATACTTAATACTACATACCATGGGCGCCCACAGCAATTTTTCCAGGAGGGGACAAAATACATTTTAACACAATGGTCACGGTTAAAATTTTAGCAAGGTTGTCAAATTTCAAAGTGAAATACTGGTATTTGCATTTTCCAGAGGCAGGCAAGTGCCCCCTCTTGCCCTAATGTGCGGGCGCCCATGCTACATACCTGACAACAAATGTTTGGCCCCCATGATTAGAAGTTGCCACCCCAACGCCCACCACCCCCCCCACTTGCCAAATCCTGGAGCCGCCACTGTCAGCATGATTTGTTCCCGAGCGCAGGAACCTAGTTGTAACGACGGCTGTGATGACCTTTGACATTATTATTTATTGCTTGTCAAGGTTTTCGTGAAATTATGGGGGCGCCGTCCGCATGTCTTGTCCCTCGGCGCCGGACACCCTAGCTACGCCCCTGCTACGTATGAGTGGAATTGCTAAGTCACTGTGATCTGTGCATTTGTCATAATGCCTGTGCAGCAGCATCTGTGCAAAATTGCTTACTTATTTTTGTTTGCTACGAGCAATAGACACAGTCCTTGTAACATCATCGATTGCTGCGTATTGGGCCATCTGTGGCCTCACATTCTTATTCTGCGGACCTTAACACTTCGCCAGCCAAGGGTCCCTAATGTCGTTCGGCCGTCAAAGCAGCCGCACACAATAGTTATCAAAAGACAAACAACAACTCATAGGAACGCAGAACAGGACAGAAGGAATAGAGGTTGAGAAAAAGCGAAAGAATAGCCAATTTGCAGGAATTAAGCTTTAACGAGCGCTATAGAAACAAGGTTGATTACGTCACGTAAGTCTGGTGCCCCAAATAACATAATCCGGCGTTGTTTGAACGTAAGCGGACATTTTGGTCGTATTATTTACGTCGAATGGGTCCATTTGGACATCAATTGAACAAATTATGCACATGGTCGGATGAATCAACATACTTTTAGCGAATATAGGCTATTCGAATTTCCATAGTTTTGTGACCGATTAGTAATTTTGATCCGTTTCTTGCTGATCAATAATGCAGTGTGGCTGTTATGAGATAGCGCGCTCTTGTTTTTGACTATTAAAAAGTAAAAGTAAAGTAAAATCTCGTGGATTTCTATAGCGCCTTGGAAAGCAGCACAAACAGTAGCTGCTTATTCTTAGGCGCTCAGCCTCTCTTAAAATAGCCATAGGAAAGGTGTGGGATCAGCCAGGCAATGGTCAATATCCGAAGGGCAGTGAGGCTAGGTTGTTACAGCTATGGCGGAAATGATTTAAGAAACAGGAAGGATTTAAGCTTAGACCTGAAGACTTGAGGAGATAGTGCAGGAATTATAGGAAATGAGGAATCAGATTTTATTGTTTTAAAGTGTCCAAGTGTGCGAAGGGAAGCTGGGATCGAGTTCCAGAGTTCAGGTGCAGCATATGAGAAGGCACGGTTGCAAATTTTCAGGGATGACTGATTTAGCGGGCGTGACAGAGTGAGATGAGATGACGAGCGTGTGGGTCGAGGAGGCTGAGGGGTTAATAGTGATCTAAGGTAGACAGGTTTTTGATGACTGAAGTGAGCTATGTGTAAGTGTTATTATCTTATATTGATACGTTCAGTTATTTTAAGCCAATGTAATGATTTTAGTATGGGTGAAATATGGGAGAATTTAGGTGACATAGTAACAGCACGAGCTAAAGCATTTTGTATTGATTGCAATTTGTTGATGGAGGCTTTGGGAAGGTTATAGTAGAGGGAGTTACAGTAATCTAATTTGGAGTGGACTATAGAGGTGGCGATTGTGGACGCGGTCTTAATATCAAGACAAGGACGTAGGCGACGAAGGTCACGAATATGAATAAAGCAGGCTTTTGAAAGTTGGGAGATTTGTGATTTGGAAGTTTAGAAAAGAGTCAAATTTGAATCTGAGATTTCTAGCAGTTGGAACAGGGATTATTGTGGTGTCAGGAGCTAAAACTAGTTTAGGATTGTCAATTTTTTTGAGTTGTTGGGGTAGTCCGATTAAAAGGAACTCTGTCTTAGATGGGTTGAGAGCGAGGAGATTAGATGACATCCATGCAGAGATTGACGAGAATGCAGATTCAAGCTCAATAATAGAAGCATTGAATGAAAGAGGTGAGAAGGACAGGAATAGTTGAGTGTCATCGGCATAGAGTTGGTGATTTAATTTGAGGGAATTAATTAGAGATGAAAGTGGTGTGGTGTAAAGGCTGAACAGTACAGGCCTGAGAACAGATCCTTGAGGCACTCCATAATCTATAATATGAGAAAGAGAAATTGGCCAAGACAGGACACTTGAAAAGACCGAGATTTGAGATAAGATGCAAACCAGTTGTGAGCTTTTTCAGATATGCCAAACCAGAGAGAGTCGCTCGAGCAGAATTTTGTGATCTATGGTATCAAATGCTGCAGAGAGATCAAGGAGACAAAGGCCAGTAACTTGTCGGAGACCAATTGCAGTTAAGAGTCTGTCATAAATGTAGGCGAGGACAGTTTCAGTTGAGTGATGTTTAGTGTAGGCAGATTGATGAGCATTATATAGTGAGTTACTTGAAAGGTGTTCATTCAGTCTGAAAGCACAATTTTTTCAGTAAGTTTTGATAGAAGAGAAAGATTTGAGATGGGGCGATAGTTATTGAGATCTTCTCTGTCAAGACCAGGCTTTTTAGGAGAGGAGTGACAAAAGAGTTTTTGAATGCGGATGGGAAAGTGCCTGAGATAAGAGAGAGGTTGATGATTCTAGTTATATAGGCGTAAGCACGGTGGCACACTGTTTGAGTAAAGAGGTAGGTATAGGATCTAAGTCACATTGTTTGTTTGGCAAGGATAGTAGAAGTTTGGATACCTCTTCTTCAGTTGTAGGAGTGAAGCTGGATAAATTGCATGGAGGTTGTGGGGAGGAGGATAATGAGGAGAGGTGGTTTGAGTAATAGTGAAAGACTTGAGGACACTGCGAATCTTGGAGATTTTTACAGAGAAGAACTTAGCAAAAGATTCAGCAAGTTCTGACAGGGAAATGGATTGAGGGAGAGGTTTTGAGTCTTTGCGATGGAAAAGATCATTTACAGTTTTCCAGAGCTTACGTGGATTTGAGCTATTTGTTGAAATGATGTTAGAATAGTACTTCTTTTTGGCAGATGTAAGGAGATTATGATAGCGGTTGGTGGCGGAACGAAGATTTAAAAGGTCAGATGGAGAATGTGTTTTATGGTAGGTTCGCTCAAGACGTCTGCGAAATGACTTGAAAGCATGAATGAAAGAGTTATACCAGGGTTTGCTGTTATGAGACGAAAAAGGTCTAGTGATGATAGGAGCATGTTTATTGAGAAGACCAGAAAGCACAGAATTGTATTTATCGATCAGTGATGACAGGGTAGTAGGGGTGTTAGTAATTAGGTCAGATGACTTAATGTTATCACAGAACAAGGCAATGTCAATTTTGTTGAGACGGCGGAATGAGTAGGTGCCATGAGGTGGAGGAGTTGGTGAGCAGATACTTAGAATGGTGAAGATGGAAAATGATCAGATGGAAAGATTTGACTAATTGCTGACATTGGAGATAATGATGAAGAAGATGACGTGATAAGTAGATCTAAAGTGTGTCCAAAAGTGTGAGTTGGAAGAGATATATGTTGCGTGAGGTTTGTCTGTGTGAGCAGCTGCATGAATTGGGTAGAGTTAGGATCATCACTCTTGTCCACGTGTAAATTAAAGTCGCCAGTAATTAAGAATTCGTGTGGAGTTGTAGCTGCAGAGCCCAAAAAGAGGTAAATTCATCAAGGAATGTCACAAATGAGGCTGAGTATTTTGATGATAATGGGGGACGATAAATGTTAAAAATAGTTAGTTTTGAGAGAGGAAGATTGAGGGTGACTAACGAGCATTCAAATGAAGAGAAATTCATTGAAGAGGAATTGCTAATTTGTATATGATCACGAATGAGAAAAAGCAGTGCCTCCACCCAGATTAGAAGAACAGTTGGTAAATTTTTCAAACGGGGAAAGCTCAAGAGGGAAAAGCCAGGTGGGGTTGCCTCGATCAACTGGCATGAAGTTGTAGACGGAGATACCCAGGTTTCAGTTAGTGCAACTATGTCTATGGCTGAGGAGTGAAGCATGTGTATTGGAAAGAAGGGGTCTAATTTTGTGTTAGCAAGTTCGTGTAGTGAATGTGTGTGTTGAGGATTAGTGAGGGATCTGATGTTGAGAGTGCATAGTGTCATGTGTGATTGGGATGGTCCGGGATTTGGATGGATATCGCCTGAAAGAGCAAGAAGGATGATAATGATATCTGTGCGTCGGGTGAGATGGAAATGCGAACGGCGAAGGCGAAGATGTGAACAACGGAGGGTTAAGGAAAAAGGAGATAGGAATTTTGTTTAAATGTGAGTATTGATCAACGGCAGTGCGGTAGGTCCAATGATTAATCGGTTTTCGTATATCAAGTTTAGGGAAAAGAAATGAACAGTTAGAATAAACAAATAGAGAGGAAATAATGTCATGATGTCAGGCTGAGATTAACGAGTAAAATAAAGTTGTGAAGAAAAGTCAAATTATCTTTCAGCTCATGCAGCGGCTCATAAGCTCAGCACGAGGTCAAAAGTGCAGCCAATATTAGTGTGGAGTAAAAATTTAATTTGTAAAAACTATAAGAGAAGGCCTAAATTCAATTCAAATACAAATAGTAACGGTAATGAAATGAGCGATAATAGGTCATGTTGATTCTGAGTCTATAAATTCCGGCAAAGTTAAATAAAACTGGTTAAAGAAAAATATACCGACATAAACTGCAGGAAACAGCCTAAAAATTAAGAGTAAAAATTTTAACAATTCGCAAGAGCAACATTCAAATTTGTCAAGTTAATAAACAAACTGAAGAGAACAAAATCTCAAGCGACTAATCTGCGTCACTGCCCCTCACTTTACTTTATTAGCCATGATATTGCGCTGTATAAATTGTCTTGGATAGAATAGAATAGATTACGACGGCGGCGACGACGACGACGATGATGATGACGAACCAGGCATGGACATGGGTCCATTTTTTAAAAACCCAACCCATCATGATTCAAACCCAACCCAATCCGCGAAAGCAATACATACATACATAGGTTAAATTTTCTGTGGCGCTTTGTGACACCAAAGCGCCGCTGCAGATTCAGTCAAACATAAATGTCTTTAGCTTTGATAGAAAAACAGTTCTGGATACTTGTGAGTCACGAAGAAATGACGGAAGAGAGTTCCACAAGTTCGGTCCGGCCATTCTAAACGACCGATCTCCCATCTTGGTGAAAGTACGCTTAGAGACCAGCATAATAGGGTTACCTGACCAACCCAACCCACCGTAATATTATAATATATTACAATTTCCTAAACCATGACTTCTTTTCTGACCCAACACAACCAAACCCACCATAAACAATTAAACATGGAAATGTCTTACCCAACCAACCCAACCCAACCCATGGGTTAACCAATTAAGCCATGTCCATGTCTGTAACGAACTCGAAGAAGGCTAGAGAGATGATGATAGTGCTGTTAAATTGATGATCATATCGTCAGTTTTTCTCTGAAGTCAATTAAGTTTTCGCATTTCAAATAGTAGCGTTAAGAGTAAAACGAAATTCTAAAATTATCAAACGACGTTGCCCACTTTCAGTTTCAGCATGTTGGCCATATATAGGCTAAAGTGATAATAACGATTCTTTATAGCCGAAAACTATACGATCATATCGCAAGGATCATACATCTTATCTGAATTTCGCCTTTATGGTTAAGGGGAAACGAGGAAGATCAACAGAGCAGTCAGTGGAAGCCATAGCTAAGGTCCCTAAGGACCATAAGTCTAGATCTAAATAGCAATAGACAAATGTGCTTTCTTGACAGATTGTTGTCATCCAGCTCGTGTCGTGAAGGCTAAACATGGCTTATTTTCAACTGATTAGGGCAGCAACCGTGGTCTCATATATTACTTTAGAACCGCCACCAGCAGTCAAATGATGAAGGTCCTTAGGTCTCTGTCCTTCGTTCCTGCTCGGTAATTCGATTTTCGTCCTACCGGAAGGTTGGGGGTTCAACCCCTCATCGCCGTCGTCGAATCTTGCTATTTAAAATTTTTATCTGCCCAGCCACTCGCTTTAAAGTCCTGCTGTTGTTTTAGGAAATTTTCTAACGCTTTGTTATAACATGGCCAATTGGACACTTTGACAAATTGAATTAACATTTTGTTTTCTCGCGCTGCGCTGTTCATTTGCACGCACGTTGTCAACAAGAACAAGCTACAAAGGAGAAGATGGGGGAGGGGAAGAGCTTCATTAGCGATACGATGCAAAACAATTTACATATTTTCAGCGTGTTTACGTAAAACTAGTAGCGTGCAGAGGGGGGCGGTGGGGCCGGTGACCCCGGGCGCCGACCAGATGGGGCGCCGACCAGATGGGGCGCCAAAATTGACTCGGCGACCTTTTTTCTCGTCAAACATTTTTTTATCGACTTGGCCCCGGGCGCTCACCACTCTCTGCATGCCACTGGCTAATGCCAAGAATCGAGTTTCATAGCATTTCCACTTTCTCTGTCTTTATTTTGTATGATTCTTTTATGTATCCGCTCTGACTTTCTGTCAGTTTGTCTGTCTCTCTGTCTCTCTCTTTATCTCTCTCTCTCTATCTTTGTCTGTTTCTGTCTCTGTCTATCTGACTGCCTGTCTGCCTGTCTGTCTGTCTGTTTCCTGTGTATTCTGTGTTGTCAATATAATATTGTGTATACAGTAGTGTGTCGCATTAACCTAAATAATGACATAATATTTACCATTTCTGGTTCCAGGACCTCTCTACAATTCCATGGATCCTGGCCCAGAAGCTCGCAGAGGAGGAGGAGGTGGTGGTGGTGGCTCCGGGCGCCGAACAAATGGGGGGAGGGAGGGCGCCAAGATTGACTCGGCGACCTTTTTTCTCGTCAAACATTTTTTTATCGACTTGGCCTTGGGCGCCCACCATTCTCTGCACGACACGGCGCTGTGGACAAGTATATTATTATTATGGCCGTTGATTGGTTTCTAGTCTACGTTGACAGTTATTGAATTAGCTAAAACGTACACACGCGGCCATAAAGAGACAGAACCGGTGTGATCTAAATAATGCAACAGCTGCAGGAAGCAGGAAGCCGTGTCTCCACTGGGTTCATGTTGAATCCGTCGAATTCCTGGTAAATTGGAGATTATTACCGTATTCCGCCCGTAGCTCTGCGGGTAATAGATTGCAGTCCGCGGCGCTGTCGAAAGTTTTCCTCCCCAAGCCAACTGGCTATCTTCCTCTAAACCCCCGAGATTTGCATAAATTGTGACGCCTGTCATAGTCAACGGCAAGGATCTCTTTTGACAAACGGT